>JACXGJ010002946.1:0-33913 GCA_016801105.1 Esox niger
CCCGCCGCCGAGGACTGGCCGCCTGAGCCCGCGGCGTCTCCTGCTGAACCGGCCGCTCCTCCGCCGCTGCCCGAGCCAGTGGCGTTCCCTTCTGTCCCGGCTCCTCCGCCGCCCGAGCCTGTGGCGCCCCCTTCCGTCCCGGCCGCTCCTCCGCCGCCCGAGCCTGCGGCGCACCCTTCTGTCCCGGCCGCGCCGCCCCCCCTGGCCCGTCCCGGCCACTCCGGGTGCTGGGCTTTCCCCGGACGGTTTTCTGCCCGCCCCCCCTTGGTTTTCAATGTCTTGCGTTCGGGAGCCCGCACCTTGGGGGGGGTACTGTCACGTCATGACTATGCCCCTAGCCATCTTCCCACTGGCTGGGGCCATAGTCAGGACGTGGCCAGAAGAGGTGCCTCTAGGCACCTCTATGCACTTGGGTCTCCCCAATTGGAGGCAGGTGTTGGGTATTGCCTCCAATTGGGGAACCTATTTAAGTTGAGTGTTTGCCCACACTAGTGTGGATTATTTTGATTTGTTAGCCGTAGGCTATAGTGCCCAGTCATTGGAGCTGTTTTGAGTTTGCTTGTTTGTTTATTTTGTTCTTCCTTAATTAAAACTATGGAGTATCACCACTCTGTCTCTGCGCCTGAGTCCTTCCACCAACTCCATGACACACTTGTTGTCCCAAAGGCAAAGATAGGAAGAAATCTTAGTAAAACAACCTGAAACCCAACAGGAAATCTTCTATGACCTCCCAGAAAAACTAACCATATCAATTTAGGCAGCTGGAACTAAATTGAACTGGTGGCCCCTGTATTTATATTACCATACTACTGTAAAGTTATAGAAGTTACTACAGGTTTACTCAGCAATGCATCTATCAAACATTTTCTGGAAAATAGGTACATTTCAAAATATCACTGTCCTGGTAACAAAAGAAACGTTTGTGGGGAATAATAGCAATTTTTTATACTTTTGAGGCATAAGCAATTTGGAAATAATACATACTACCCAAGAACAAAAAAATATTTTACAAGGTGTTGTCATTCTAATCTAACCAAGGGATCCTGGGCATTCTGAACAACTTGTTTTAAAGCATTCTTCACCTAACCAATCTATAACCCTGTTTCTAAAACAGTTGGGATGCTGCCTAAAATGCAAATAAAAAACATAATGCAATGATGTGCAAATCATTTATCACTTTATTTTATTGGAAATAGTACTAAGACAACATATCAAATAGTAAAACTGATTGTTTCAACATTATTGTATTTAGAAAAATACAAGCGCATTTTGAATTTGATGCTAGCGACATGTTTAAATGTTTTTGGGACAGGTCATGTCTATCACTGTTGCATCACCTCTTTGTTTAGCAATACTCTGTATGTGTTTGGTAATTGAGGAGACCAATTGCTATAGTTTTGAAAGAAAATGTATTCCCATTCTTGCTTGATACAGGATTTCAGCTGCTCAACAGTACAGGATCTCCTTGGTCGTATTTTTTGTTTCATAATGCGCCTAATGTTTTCAATGGACTTAAGCAAGGACAGTTTTCTACAGAACTATGTTGTTGTAGTACGTGCAGTATGTAGTTTGGCATTGTGTTGCTGAAATTAGCAAGTCCTTCCCTGAAAAAGACATTGACTGGATGGCAGCATATGTTGATCCAAAACCTTTATATATTTTTCAGCATTAATTGTGTCTTCACAGATGTGCAAGTCACCCATATCATGTGCACTAACGCACCTCCCATATCATCATGGATGCTGGCTTTTGAACTTTGTGCTGATAAGAATGGATGGACCCTCTCCTTTAGTCTGGAGGATGTGGCATCCATGATACCCAAATAGAATTTCAAATTTCTATTCATCAGACCACATGAGTTTTCCACTTTACCTCAGGCCATCTTAAATGGATTGAAGCATGGAATTAACATTCCATCCACAACAACCACCTTGATTACTAGCATATTCCCAACTGTCATTAAGGACTGTTACAGCCTGATGATACAGTGAGGAGAAAGAATTTGAACCCCTGCTGATTTTGTATGTTTGCCCACTGACAAATAAATTATCAGTCTATAATTTTAATGGTTGTTTTATTTGAATGGTAAGAGACAGAATTATGACAAAAAAATCCAGAAAAATGCATGACGAAAATGTTATAAATTGATTTGCATTTTAATGAGAGAAATAAGTATTCGACCCCTCTGTAAAACATGACTTGGTACTTGATGGTAAAACCCTTGTTGGCAATAAGCGAGGTCATACGTTTCTTGTAGTTGGCCACCGGGTTTGCACACATCTCAGGAGGGATTTTCTCCCGCTCTATTTTGCAGATCTTCTCCAAGTAATTAAGGTATCGATGCTGACGTTTCGCAACTCAAACCATATTATTGTTTCTTATTAAGTTTACTTCACAAATAGTGTCTATGAACTGTATGACTTTTGTCACTTAAACAGCTTATTGGCCAGTAATAGGCTTTACCAGTATCTACCAACTTACTGCTTGGAATCGTCATGAGAATTGAGCAATTGCTAGCGAGACTGAAGATGAACTTTTCCCTGCCAGAGCTATTTCATTTCATGGCACAAAAACATTCCTTTTTCTTTCATTCGTGAATGACATTGACACAATAACTATAAATAAAGGTGATTATAACTAACTGTTTCATTAGGCTGTGTTCTTCTGTTTGTTGCCTGGTCAAAGACATTCAATACAGTAGCTCACTCTTAGGTCAGTCTTATTGAAAAAGCTTTCTAAATTGGGCCTGACCCAAAATTATGTTAGTGACAGAACACAGGCTTTGTAGCTGATGGAATTTAATCCATATGTTAATGCAAAATGCAAACGAATGTAAGTATATATTGTTTTTTAGATCAGAAAACCTAGCTTTGGATGAACCTAAATTATTACCCTAACATTTTTATAATTTAGCTTGGGATTTGCTTAGATAAATCTTTTTTTTGTAGTAAGTTAGTGTGTCAGTGAAAAAGCTGAAGATTCAAATTGGTTTATCTCATAGGAACAAATCATATCTTTTACGTGAGCATATATAAGATATTGTGCAAGCAAGTTTGATGTCACATGCTCGGTTATGGTGACATACTATATATGCATGCATCAGCTTCTGTACTGAAATCTCTGGCTGTGGTCTATCATTCTGCCTTACATTTTACACTGGATAATGTTTTTATGAAATATTCTTCAGTTGGCATTTAGATAGAATCTAAGTGTCGTTGGCATCTATAATATGGAATGGAAAGTCGATTACTGTGTGATGAATATACAAAGCCTTGCAAAAGTATTCACCCCCCTTGGCATGTTTCATGTTTTGTTGCCTCACAACTTGGAATTAACATGGATTGTTTGAGGATTTGCATCATTAATTTTACAGAACTTTGAAGATGTTTTTATTAATTTATTGTGAAGCAAACAACAAATAGGACAAAATAACAGAAAAGGTCAATGTGGTATAGGTTTTGCTCAAGAATATCCCTGTATTTAGCACCTTCCATCTTTCCCTCAACTCGGCTGCTGAAAAACACCCCACAACATGATGCCGCCACCACCATGTTTCACTGTGGGGATGGTGTTCTTTGGGTGATGTGATGTGTTGGGTTTGTGCCAGACATAGCGTTTACTTTGATGGCCCGAAAAGTAAAATCTTTGTCTCATCAGACCAAAGCACCTTCCTCCATACATTTTGGGAGTCTCCCACATGCCTTTTTGCAAACTCAAAATGTGCCATTTTATTTTTTGCTGAAAGTAATGGCTTTCTTCTGGCCACTCTGCCATAAAGCCCAACTCTATGGAGCGTACGGCTTATTGTCATCCTGTGTACAGATTCTGCAGTCTTTGCTGTGGAACTCTGCAGCTCCTCCAGGGTTACCTTTGGTCTCTGTTCTGCCTCTCTGATTAATGCCCGCCTTGCCCAGTCCGTGAGTTTTGGTGGGCAGCTGTCTCTTAGGGGGGTTTGCTGTTGTGCCTTGTTCTTTCCATTCCATTTGATGGTGCTCCTAGGGATCATCAAAGATTTAGATATTTTTTATAACCTAACCCTGACTTCTCACCAACATTGTCCCTTACTTGGTTGGAGGGGTACCTTGTTATACATGGCATTGTTTGGTAAGTGGTGCCTCTTGCTTTGGTGTTGCAGCCTCTGTGGCCTTTCAAAAAGGTGTGTATATGTACTGACAGATCATGTGACACTTAGATTCCACACAGGTGGACATGATTTCACTAATTATGTGACTTCTGAAGCTAATTGGTTGCACCAGAGCTTTGTATGGACTCCATAACAAAGGGGGTGAATACTTATGCACATGCCAATTTTCTATTTTTTTTTTTTTTTAATTCTCTTTTCACCTCTCCAACTTACATGATTGTGTTCTGATCCATCACATACAATTTGGATTTTTAAAAACATTGTACTTAAGGCTGTAATGCAACAAAATAAGTAAAAAGCCAACGGGGTGAATACTCTTGCAAGGCACTGTCGACACGTTTGCCATTTAACTGACATGAAGATGGTACTATAGCCTAGCTACTGTAGGTCATTTGAATCAAATGTTTCTTGGTTGGCAGTGTCCCAGTAATCTGTTTGGCTCCGTGAAGATTGTGTGTCTAGTTGAGTTAAATAAAACAAAAAATAAAGGCTTACATGAAATGGCCTTGGGTTACAAGATAAAATAAGGATTAGATTCAGAAGATATCTGCATGTCACACAGTTAAACATGCCTCAGGCTGTCCAACTTTACCATAACTTTTCTAGGTTTCTTTACACAGACATGAAAAGATTGAATGCTATATAAGTCAGACTGAACTCTTACCAACACCAAATACAACAGCACTCTGTGAGGGAAATTTCTCTGACTGATGTATTCTTACGGATTAAAGCTCTGAGTCCCCATAATCAAATTGGAATATTAGTGTGGGATCTGGAATTTACCTAGGGGGCATCATTGACTGGTATCGGTAGATTATGGGGATACTCATTAGTATGCCCATCTGTGTAACTCTTTAGGGCATCTATTGTCTGTTCGGATGCTGCAAGCCCTAACAGAGTTGAAGCGGTTACCCATGTGGAGAAGGACAGCCTGCCATTTGTGTGAAGCCAAGGAAGTAATAGAACAAAGGGAATGTGTTCTGTTGAGTTAGAACAGATGTGCAGCATCTTACCACACCCCTTTTTTGTACGGACAATTGTTCTGTATTAATTTAGAGATTATACTGTTACTTTGTAACCTGTAAACTCTCTCCTTGCACGAATAAACTGCTTATTGTGCAAATGAGTTTTCCTCTATTTTACCTACCATTTTCGTAAACTGTCTGGACTTAAAAAAATTGCCATCACAACTCTCAACAGAATTATTTACTGCATTTTACTAAACACCATCTACTATTTCTATCACACTATGAGGCAAACAGATTACTCCACTCCTATACATTTAAACCCATTTGTATGTTGGCCAGTACTCTGTGCGTCAATCTGAAGGCGTTCAGGAATGTCTTCATAGTTTTTCTAGTTAGTGTGTGCTTTCTGACTGCACCTGATTCAACATACTTCATATATTAACAATGATACGTTACAGGATAGGCTTTTTTCTCTGCCTGAAAGAAACGGGATACGGGCCGTTTCATGGGATACGGGCCTGTTTCACAGACACAGATTAAGCCTAGTCAAGGACTAAAAACTGTGGACAACTTCACTGAGTTGAATGTTTTTCTCTTAGTCGAGACTAGGTATAATATGCGTAGAACTTGGACTTGATATGCAAAATCTTACTGAAATCTCTTGAACTGTGAGTGAGGTGTTTCTGTCATTGTCATAAACCCTTTAACAGAGGAAACACTACATTTATCATCTGTATGAGTACTTCCACTGGGAAGATTGCCCTCTAGTCCAAACCCAGGGATGGACGCTTCTATAGCCACTATCCTATCTGGGGAACAGGGCCAAAGTGTCTCAGGAAGCCCCTGTCTTAGTCGCGATTGTTTACAGTTCAATTGTGTATTTGCCATTGAAATAGCCTCAGTTGGAATTCTATGGTTATTCATTTGGTTCTAAGAAATGACCCTCTATTTTCTCTGGCATCTTGTTGAATCTTAGGAGGACCTGAGTCCTTGAATCACACTTTAGGACCATCTGGCTTGACTCTCCATGCTGTCCCTGTCCAAAGTCCACCCGGTTGTGTTGCAGATGTAGCTTTGGCCTGATGATGCTAGGAAGTTTTCCTCAGCCACAGTGCATCTTGTTTTTGCTTGCTCCTTGAGGTTTTAGGCTGGGTATCTGTGAAGGCATTTTGTGACAACCACTGATGTAAAAAGGTTTTAAATTAATCGATTATTTTGATTTGAATAAATGAATTTTTGCCCTCTGGCTCAGCTCTCTTTTCGTCACAACGGTGCGGTAAAACGAATGCAATACCACCCCCGCTGCTCCGATTCAGCCAATCTCCCGCTCCAACCTCATTCCATACACGGAGGAGGCACTCCATCGGTTTCCTGCTGAGAACCATGGCCTCAGATTTAGAGGCGCTAATCCTCATCCCAAACTCTTCACACTCGGCTGCGAACCGGTCCAGTGAGTGCTGGAGGTCACAGACCGATGATGCCATCAGGACCACATCATCTGCAAATAGCAGATAGCCCATCACTAACACAAACTCTGATCCTAATCACACTCAGATCATCCCTCTCATCAGTACATTCTCGCACGATTACATACACTGCCTCCTCCACCCCATTCTCAAAAGCACAACATTTTCTCTTATATTGAGTCCATGGTTTGGTTGCTTTTGATTCTCTCCCCCACCCCCAAACCCACCCACAAACACACACACACACACACACACACACACACACATGCATACATACATACACAGATATTCTATTTTATAGGCACCAGAGGAGATAGGCAATTGCAGTAGGCCAATGAAACTTCATAACAAACCCAAATATTGCTCTAGCCAACAAGACCCTATGAAACTACTTCTCTATTATGAACTCAGTACTCAGGAACTACTCATTGTCTTAAATTACAAAGGAATACATTTAATTAGAATGATTCTCTTACTGCTGTTTTTAACTTCTCTCCCTCCTTTTTAATCTTAGGTTGTTAAGGGTCCAAGCAGCAAAGCTGTGAACTTTATTTTAACCAGTCAAAATGTTGATGAGGTGTCAAGTGGGTGACATTAAGTTAACTGATATGTTGTCACCAACAGCATCGTAGGAATCGAAACAGATGTATTACCAAGGTAGTCTTCACATGCAAAGAATTTGCTTTGGTCTGATGAATATACAGTGTGAGAACAAAAACAGGCATAACAAGAGTGCAAATGTGATAAGTTCATGTACACTTCATGCATATAGTTACATTCGTATTTCTGATGTCATTGTACCCCGTCATGGTAGGCTGTTAGTTTGTCCATTACATTCCAGACTGTTGTCAAAAGCCAAACAAGACTCTGATGATTCATTTCAGCATGCACAGGCATCCACGATCTCGCTGAGGCAAGTCCTCGCGTTCCTAGCCACTCAAACACCACTCGTCTCTCTATTACGCACCTGTTCCCAATCCACGATTATTTCCACAGCCCTCTGTCATCCCTTCTCTGCTGGATCATGGTCGTACTTCAAATGCGCTTCACAGCAATCTACAAGTCTTTTGTTTGTTTGGATCTCCCGTGTACCGACTCGTTGCCTGTCCCCGACTACTTTGCCTGCTCCCCGCCTGTACTTCTGTTGTCAGCCTGTGTTTCGACCTTCCGCCCGTCCCTGACTACTCTGCCTGTTACCTACCTGAGCTTCTGCCGTTCGCCTGTGCAGACGATCAGTGCCTCCGCCTCTTGTCTGGTGTCTCCCTACCCTGCTTGTCTCTGATCCACTCCACCTCTGCCTTGACAATCCACGCTTGGGTTCCCCCGCTCGCCCGTGACATAAATATTGGAAAACCCCATTACAAAATCAACAATACTCCCATGATCAACCATGATCATGCTCTTAAAATTTTTGAAGTTGGCGGTTAGCTGCTTCAACTTCCACCAATCACCATGATTTCTGTCACATTACAGTTTTTCCTCAATTGCTTAGACACTGTTCCTGGAACAACTCACTATTTTCTCAAATCTTCACACACAATTCTAAAAACGTAGACCCAACGTTACAAAGATCGAACTTCTGTGTCACAGTTCAAACTTTGCCCTCAGACAAAACACATATGCTGTCAGAAACAGAGACTACATGACTGTTTGTTACACACAGGAGGGATTAATTCAGAACACTGCTACCAAAATGTTTAGAAAAGATCTTCATAAAACCAATTTGGAACTTAATAAAATCAGAGCACTTACTATCCATATAACGCTTTTAGGAATACCCTGGTGAAAGAAATTCAAAACAGCACTGTAATAAATTACAGTAAGTGGATAAGTGATTACTAATCCATATGCTGTGTGGGTCAAAAACCTGACCTTTGTACTGTCACAATAACAAAACATATTAGAAATATAATATCCAATTTCCAAAAGCTTTATTCCTAATGCAGCAACTGTACAGGTTATTTGGCACCACAGTCCTCCTTTAGGTTTTGCTGTGCATAGAGGCTGCGGTCACATACTCTCCACCACCTTTTCCTAGGCCTCTTCCTCTCTGTTGTCTTGCATGCGCAAGTGAGAGCATGTGTTCGCTGAATGAATATGTAATGCAGTGAATAATTTATTTGTCCACTTTTGTGTAAGGTTTTACAGAAAGAGTTTTGAATATTGAAATGTGTGGAAACAGGTGAATAGATTTTAAAGTTAAGGGAATGTGTGTTTTTGGGAATGGCGTAAGGGTCTAGGTTTTTGTGCCGGTGAGGTGACGGATTGGTCCGCCATCTCCCGCATTCTCCGGTTTACCAACAGCCATGAACTCATCCCGGTCCCATTGGTCTTGTCTTGTCATTCATTGTTCACACCAGGTCCCAATCATCCAATTAGTATGTGTTTAAATGTTCCTCCTCTGCTCCCCTCAGTTGTGAGTCATTGTTTCATGTCATCTGCTATATGTGGTGAGTGTTGCCTTGGATTAAGTTTCATTTAGCAGTTTAGCCTTGGTGCTCTGTAGTGTGAACACCTTTTAATAACTGGGGATGTGGCTGTGTTCCGAATCAATCACATTCAAACTCAGGTTAAATAGAAGTTATTACACACCAGCCATCATGTAAAGTGACTGATTAATCACAAATAAAGTTTAGCTATTCTAGTAGTATTTTCCTGACATCTTCTTAGTTGCATCTCAGAGCAAAAGCCATGGTCTGCAGAGAGCTTCCGAAAGAAACAGAGGGATATCATAGTTGAAAGATATCAGTCAGGAGGAGGGTACAAACAACTTTCCAAAGCATTAAATGTACCATGGAACACAGTGAAGACAGTCATCATCAAGTGGAGAAAATATGGCACAACAGAGACCAAGAAATGGATGCCCCCACAAAATGTATGAAAAGATGAGAAAACTGGTCAGGGAGGTCTCTAAGAGGCCTACAGCTACATTAAAGGAGAAGCAGGAATTTCTGGCAAGTACTGGCTGTGTGCTACATGTGACAATTTCCTGTATTCTTCATATGAATGGGCTATGGGGTAGGGTCTTAAGACGGAAGCCTTTCTAACAAAGAGAAACATCCAAGCCTGGGTGAGTCCCTCTCAAGTCTCCCAAAAGCATATGGGAAAATGTGTTATGGTCTGATAAAACCAAGGTTGAACCTTTTGGCTGTAATTCCAAAAGGTATGCTTGACACAAAAACAACACTGCACATCACCCAAAGAACACCATACCCACAGTGAAGCATGGTGGTGGCAGCATCATGCTTTGGGGCTGTTTTTCTTCAGCTGGAACAGGGGCCTTTAGGGTGGAGGGAATTAGGAACAGTTCAAAATACCAGCCAATTTTGACACAAAACCTTCAGGCATCTGTTAGAAAGCTGAAGATGATTTTTACATTTCAGCATGACAATGACCCAAAACACACATCCAAGTCCACAAAAGCATGACTTAACAAAAATAATATTATGGTTTTGGAATGGCACAGCCAAAACCCAGACCTAAATCCAATTGAACATCTATGGGGTGATCTAAGGAGGGCTGTGCACAGTGGATGTCCTCACAATCTGATAGATTTGGAGCACTTTTGCAAAGGAGAGTGGGCAAATATTGTCAAGATGTGCCATGCTAATAGACTCCTACCCAAAAAGAATGAGTGCTGTAATAAAATCAAAAGGTGCTTTAAAAAAAGTGTGTGCACACTTATGCACCCAGGTTATTGTAAGGTTTTTATTTTTCCCTCAAAGATTTGTTTTTCAATTGAACTGTTCCACAATATAGGTCACATTTAAGGTGGAAAGTTCTGACATGATTTATCTTTGTCTTATTTTTTTACATCACAAACACCTGGCATTTTAAGAGTGTGCAGACTTTTCCTATTCACTGTAGATGGGACATTTTATTGTACAAAATATTGCACAATCAAAAGATTAACGCACTTTTCTTTACAAGCTGCCACACATGTAAGAGGCTGACAATTACCTGAACATATCTTGACTAGACTGTACATAATTTTTGGTGTCATGTTTAATCAGTGATGCATTTTTATTTGAATATCATTATTTCAAAAATTGCCACTGACAGAGACCCATCTCCTATCAGCCAAACTAAGTAAGCTTCTTCATGGAACACGACATCATCCATACCAAGGCGTTTAACCCCACCCTTTCAATTGAAACATCTCATGATTCCTTAGTGAAAGTTGTTCTTAGCAGATTTGTGAATATGTTTTAGGCCGGATTTCACTACTTGCACATTTTGGGTCCAAGAATCATTTCCGTAATAGAAATAATCTATTGTGAAGCATTCCGGTGATCACAACCCCTTTGGCTACAAAAAAACACATAAAAACAGCTTTTTGGGACACTATTTTGAAACCTCATCTCTAAGAATGGCAAAAAAAAGTTTTACGATACACATTTCTGCAATAGTGTATGGTATTTTTTTTTTTTTATATTTAGGAAGTTTTGTATGATTGTTATTTTCTGATATTTCCATGCCTTTATAGTGGTATTACATAGTTTTAGGCTGAAATAAATTAATAAAATAAATAATAGGAGGTCAAAAATATAGACACCCCAATAAAAGTCAGTTCCTCTACCTAGAAATAAACCCTTATAAAATCATTAGACAGAAAATACATTCCTCCGGTTATACCGCAATACACCTTACGGCCACTAGATGGAAACACGAGATCGGTATTGCGGTTCGGAAAGAGAAAATTATGAATTGTTCAATCAAGTGACCAAGTTTTTCCAAGGAAACCAATAACATCCCCATACCATGTAGAAAGAATAATTTTTTTACATAATTTTTTTATATACAAACGATGCTGTAGGATAATATTGTTCATAAATAGCGATGTACTTACTTCATATGTGGATGGTTCACATCTCTGAGCTGTTGGAGCTGTCTGGCCATTACGCTTATGCCTCGCATCCAGATACTGTTTCCATTCAGAGAGTGCTACAAATGCTCCCATTGCCCCCATAGTGTTGTTATCTTCCTGTTCCGGTGATGACCAAGAACAAAAGTCATGCAGCCAGAAAGTCAGGGGAGAGCCATCTTTATTCTGCTTGAGACGTTGATGTTAACAGTACATAGTTCCCACTCACTCTCTCTCTTTCCCTCTCTCCAAAGAATACAGGAAGTTCCACATTACTTATACCGAATACAAGGGAGGCGGCCAATGGTCAAACCAAGCCAAATACCCTCCAATAAAAAGGCCTAAATGACCCTTGTATGGGATGTTCCAGCATATGGTCAATGGTCCTTTCCCTCAAGCCTGTGACAGTCACATGGGCAACTCCTAGCAGGAAGTATGGAAAGGATGTGTGGGGCCCATCAGTATAAGGCAACACATCCTATCTATACTCCTTTGCTCAGAGTTAGTTAGTACATCTGTGTTGTTAAGTTTCTCAAGCCTACTTTCTCTGAGTCCCCCCTTCAATCATTTGTATTATTAATCATTACATTTTGATAAAACTAGAAAAATATAAGTACAATCTAATTCCTAATGAACTGAAAAGGTCCAAAGATTTATTTTAAAAAACAATAAGGAAAAATAATAAGAAGGATTATCTGGCCTATGAGGCTTTATTATTCCTTAAATGAAATGAAAATAAGATGCAGTGGACACAGCTTGCCCAGACTCATAGCACTGTATGGCATTGCAATCGTAGTGACCATCGTGATCAATCTTTACCATAGACATCAAATCCAGGCTACTATCAGTCTAACCTGTGTCCAACAGAAACAGACCTAACATGACATATTCATGAAATGCATAGTTCTTTCCCAATAAACCTTTTAAACAATCAAAGTCCCCCTTGTCCATTTCATGAGTCATGCATCAACATCATACTTACAACCCAACATATCCTGAATAAAACATAACACTCAACTCCAATGAATGTACTAGTGACAGTTTCAACCTTTGAGTAGGAATATGGCACTATCAAACATTACAGGATAGCTGTTGTAATTATAACTATTAAGCAACTTCACAAACAAACAAGTGTCAATGACCAATGTTAAGGTAGTGATCAAATGTAGTCCTCTGCCTGTGTGGTGAGGAATCAACATACAAACAAGATCACAATGCCAGTCAATTTAGGAAAACAATTGATTGTTAGAAATTAAGCTAGATTCCCATCAAATGTCCTGTAGTCTTCAGTCTTCTCTGTTTTGTATCAGTGATGTACAGTTCCATTATCAGTTATTGCAGTCAGTGTGATATGGACCCAGCAAATTGCCAGGTTGTCCTAAAAAGTCAGAGTAGGTGTGTAATGGAACAGTGAGTTTCCAAAAATTCAAGATTAACACCACAACAGTTTCTTCCACTCTGATGGAACCATGTGACATGTCCAGTCAACTGTCCCGTGTTACTCTGACCCGTAGTATGTGGAGTCCTTCAGGTGGATTCTCCTCTCATCTCACTGTTGATGATTAATCTAGAAATCAAGTGTGAAACCAAGTGGTCTGACCCTGGCATCTTTCTGCCATGGGAGTGGTCAGGAAGATCTGGAACTGATTCGACCAGTGTTATTAAAGAAATCCTTCTAGAACATGTTGCTGGTACTCACACACTCAGTTGTCTGTGTCCAGGCAGTGACGTGATGTATAATCAGAAAAGGGGTTGTGATGTCCCGATCTGTTGAAAGTATAACTGCAAAATTGGACTTTCAGCCTCTGGGTATGGTTCCGTCAACTCCTAAAAATGAAGACAGTAGATCAGTCCTGAAAACTTGTGGATCTCATTAGGGTGAAGTGTACACCTTATTCAGACAAGTTTCCATAATGTCAAATTTCCTTTCCCATCCAGAACCGGGTTGTTTGATGTTTCATTCAGTATGCTACGTTTATGCTCGATAGCACACGTCAGTGGAATGAGATTTCATTGTCCAATCTGACTTTGCTTAGCCAAATCAAAAAAAGTTGTTACATCTATGCTATTCCACCATTAAAATATTAAACCTTACGTCAAACTGTTTTCCAATGAACCAATTAAAACATACTGTAGCTGTAAAATGTTAAACATAACAGATGCCAATGCTCTGTTATAACCATGCAAACATAAAAAAACTGTAACTCCTTATAAGTACCAATGTGATTTGCTTTAAACCCTAAGCTCAACTCTTTCCAATCATAATCAGTTATCATATCATACATCCCCCCTGCTTTCATTTCATTAAGTCAATGGAAAGTGACACCATGAGTGAAAGCAGAATAACAGCGAATACGTCATCAGTTCGGGACGGACATGAAAAACTGAAAATTGTTACTAGGGATGGATCTGGAATCCATTCTATAAGGAGTTGAATCCTGTATATTCATCAAAACAAAAGTTAACATGTTAAAAACATGAACATTAACTAACAACATCAAAGACATCAATGTGCAACACAGTCGCTTGTGCGAGGGAATTATAAACCATATAACCCATTAACAAATTGGTCTTACAGAGCTAAACAGATCTCAAATTCTTATTTTGGCTATCATGCATTTATAAATTCTTGTAGTGTCTAGGCATATGCCTAACTAAATTGGTTTGCCCACTAGGGGATAAGCTGCACAACCAAATTGTAGGAGAGAAACCCTCCAGCCCAATTCCAGCGATATACCGACTGCAACCATCAGGGTGATTATATTAGCATATCCACAGCACCAAAATTGTACAGGCAACGACCAAACTACCTTGTGACAAAAACAATGTATTGATTAATCTTCTACATTTAAGTAAAATTCTCCTACTTCTCTTCCAAATCATGGCGGTCAGCCAAATTCTAATCTTTTGTAAATTTTCTTTGACCATGCCTGTGGATCTATTTACAAAAAATCATCATCAATGGGGATAACTTTTTGGTCTCTATCCTCACTACAGTTGGCTTCAAAACCATACATTTCAACATTAAAGCAATTGAAAGGAAAATATATTTAGCTTTTACTTAATGTTTGATTATCCCTAAACTGAATATGCTTGTATTGGTGAAATCACCACAGTTTAGACCAGTCTGAACATTCAATTTTAACCCTAAGTAATAGGCAATCAGAAATCAATGTAATGGGAAAAGCAGAGAGCCATCCCAGGGGGTCTGCCACCCTTCCTGGAGTTCAGGACCTTACCCACTTGCTTTTAGGCCATAAAAGACAAATGTTTTGTTTAAATTCCCACACATAAAAAAATCTGACATGGTCCTCAGACTATCCTTTCAATTTGACCGACATCATTCGTTAATTGAAGAATAAGATTTTCGTGTCCAACTCAACTAATATTTGTAGCTGTTTGTAAAAATTATCATTATCTACACAGCAACTCAACATTAGGGTGGAAATTAAGAAAACTCTTAATAATGGCAATGGAGACAGAAAACAGATGTATGACTTCACCAGAATCAAGGTTCAAACGAGTGATCCAAAGGACACTCAATGTAGACCTTAAACACTATTAACATCAATACCCTATTTGTTCAGTAGTCAGTTTACCATCTTGGAATTTAAACTCCATTAACCAGTGTCTGGTATCTGTTTTACAACAAGTATTATCCCAGTTATCATTGGTAATACAAACAAAAATAAACTATATTATTTAACCAAACTCAATTCAGCATTTAAGATAAAACGTCACATTTCATGGGTAATTAACTCGCCTGGCTGTTTTTCACCCTTTTTCCTAATTTTACATGAGAATGTAATCTCAATCTTTTGTCTAAAACCCAATTGTAACATATTAGAACAAAATTCAGTGTACATAGAAATCCATGAGTTTTACCTAATTTCAAAAAGTAATTACCCTCTGTGTATTGTTTCTCTCTTATCAGTCGTCCTGTGACGAGGCATAGAAAGAGGGAAAACACGCATTCCAACTTGGTGGAAACTAATCAGTCCTCAGGGGACACAGAAAACACAGTATTTTAACCTTTTAAATCATGAGACTATTTTACCAGATTAGAAAATCATTGTACCAATGTATCCACATGTGCTTGTGAAAAGTAGCATGTAGTAGGCCTGTTAAAGCCTACTTTCTCTCAGTGTCACTACAAGAAACACTGGAAGCAGAAATTAGCAGCTACTTGGTGTCCCCTGTGCTGGATAGTGAAGAGGATCCAATCACTTGAACCTGTTAATAAGTATCTGTCACAGTTCCATCTGAAGCTCCCCCAGCTGGTGCGCCGAGGCTCCTGCGGTCGGCATCACCGACTTTCTAAAACCACTGCCCCTGTGTGTCATTACCAGACGCACCTGTTCCTTATTTTTATATTTAGAGTAGGGGTATAAATATCTATTGATTAGGTTGGGGTTTTGTGGGTTATTGCTCAGTGTCAAAGAGCCTGTATACTGCATGTTTAATTGTAGAACGCTGCACTCTCTTTAAAATATAATATATATTGAAACCACTTTCCTGTGCTTGACTCCATTCTTTAAACAGCACCATGACAGTATCACCCCACAGCATTACAAAATTTAACCAGAAAGAGTTTAATACATGCAAAGTTTTATAACTTAATTTCACTGGTGTTATTGTGTTTATTTCCCAACACATAAAGTGAATAGTGTCATTTAGATATGGATTTACAGCATTTGACAGTTAATTTAAACCTAGCCTCTTAAACCAAGCCTAGAATGTCCCTAGATCTGGAAAACACCTATAGGGTTTTTGTCAAGATGCATAAATCTTAGACTGTCGGCCATGCTTGACAAATTAAACTTTTAAAATTGCCTTTAGTAAGACACGCCAAAACATCTTTACGTTACTGCATTTAAAAAGAGAAGTTGTAATGGCTTTATTTACTTGATCTTATGAATAGAGCAGTGGTTCCAAAAGTGACTTACATTTTTCCTCCATCATTTTCTTCTTTTCTGATATGTTGCAACCTAGGTAAGAACTAAAAACTTTCAGGAAATGTGTTCTATTCAGTTCTATTCAGAAACCATGCTAAGCATGCCTTAAACAAGCCCGTGTGTGGAGGTTTATTTGAAAACTAACATCCAATAGAAATCTTGCCTTTTTTAGACAAGTTTCCAGACCTCCAAGGAAGATTTGCGGAGAGGACTTGCAATACTTTTTTAAAACCCAAACAGTGTAAAGGGCATAGCACTGAAAGGTGACTTAACATCTGAACACTGCTGAAATGTTTATGTATGAACTGTCATTTGTCTTGACCAAGTATCTCCCAACTTGTTTCTGTGTGCCAAATTAGCCACATATGAAAAAATATGAATATCTAAGAATAACATATACTTAGCATGTGAACCAATAGTAATACCAACAATAGGGGTATATCTAATATAATACAGACAGCTGAATTATACAGGTGCTGGTCATATAATTACAATATCATCAAAAAGTTGATTTATTTCTGTAATTCCATTCAACAAGTAAAACTTGCATAATTTATACAATCATTCCACACAGACTGATATATTTCAAGTGTTCATTCCTTTTAATTTTGATGATTAGAACTGACATCAAATGAAAACCCCCAAATCAGTATCTCAGAAAATTAGAATATTGTGAAAAGGTTCAATATTGAAGACACCTGGTACCACACTGTAATCAGCTAATTACCTCAAAACACCTGTAAAGGCCTTTAAATGGTCTCTCAGTCTAGTTTTGTAGACTACACAATAATGGGGAAGACTGCTGACTTGACAGCTGTCCAAAAGATGACCATTGACACCTTGAAAAAGGAGGGCAAGACACAAAAGGTCATTGCTAAAGAGGCCGGCTGTTCACAGAGCTCTGTATTCAAGCACATTAACTGAAAGACATAAAGGACTGGACTGCTGCTGAGTAGTCCAAAGTTATGTTCTCTGATTAAAGTAAATTTTGCATTTCCTTTGGAAATCAAGGTCCCAGAGTCTGGAGGAAGAGAGGAGAGGCACCGAATCCACATTGCTTGAAGTCCAGTGTAAAGTTGCCACAGTCAGTGATGGTTTGGGGTGCTATGTCATCTGCTGGTGTTGGTCCACAGTGTTTTCTGAGCTCCAAGGTCAATGCAGCCGTCTACCAGGAAGTTTTAGAGCACTTTCACTCAATTGAACGGGTGGGGTTAAACCCCTTGCTATGGATGATGTCGTGGTCCATGAACAAGCTTACTTAGTATGCCCACAGTGATTGGCTGATAGGAGATGGGTCTCTGTCATTGGCAATTAAAAAAAATTATGATATTCAAATTAAAATGTGTCACTGATGAAACATGACACCAAAAATGATGTACAGTCTGGTATTGGTAACAACTGCTGTCTAATGCATACAAAAAGAAAGCGACATTCCATGTCATCGGGCTAAATTTGGAATGTTACAAGATTAGGCAGGATGTGAACAAATTTGTCCTTACTGAATTTGTTCCGGTATGTGCAAATATTAGAATAGAATGTTGTAGTCTTTACAAGGACAGTATTTTCTCTATGGTCAATGCACTTAGTTTTCACTTTCATTGTATTGAAGTCAACAGTTTTGGTTAGTGTTAAGACAGGTTTACTACAAACAAGGCAACATATATATTTACATATATTCAAATTACCACCACCCAAAACTAGACACTTGGTTTTGCAGGATTCTTCATCCAGTTAACATTTATCGTGATAGATATAGAGCCTGAAAAATAACTGAATTAAGCTTGACACAATGTATGAGAGTACTAGCTATCTTTGTACGAAGGACACTAGGTAGGATATGTGATGCTCTATTACTGATGGGTCTCAAACACCATGTCCATACCACTTGCTAGGAACTGTGTATGTGACAGTCATAGGACTCTCACTTGGGTCATATGTTGGAATTCGCATAGGTTTGTAGGATAAACTATTTCACTATAATAGTCTGTGTAATGGTTGGCTATGAACACTGACCACCTCCTATCTGTCCTGGCATAAAAGACTGTGTTAACTCTTTTCATGGATCAAAAGAGGACAGAAGCTAACATGGTGCCGTGACTCAGAGATATGGATTTGCACTCTGAATGGTGAGTCAAAGAACAAGTCAGTTTAAAGAGCATGAGTATCCAGATGAACACATCTGGAACAAGAAGTCCAATAATGTATTTTTTAGACTATGGAAACTTGTGGTTAGGACACGCAAGATTTACATTGACACTGAAAGACATGTTCTTAGTCTTAGTCCAGAGACTCCACAGAAGATACTTAATCTCCCTGTAGGGATGGGAAGTGCTTACTAGACTGCGTAGTAAGTGTGACACATGTATATTAAAAGACCTAACATAGGCCACTCTTATATAAGTGAAAAACCTTCTTCCATTCTATCCAGAAGTCCTTGCTTGGTGGATAGCAGGTTGACACGTGTGAAATAGTAATATTGAAAATATTGTACAAGTAACATGCTTTAAATTAACTACAACGTGGTAAAAAACTGGGACTGCAGCCCTCTCGTTGTAATTTAATGGAGAAATGGAGAAATCTTTAGCTGATTGAATCAAAACGAGCTTGAAAATATATGACTGTCACCAAAAGATATTGAATAAATATGCCATTGTTCGGGACTAAGGTTTTATTGAGTTTTTTTGATATACAGAAAATATGGGAAGACATTTTAAGAATACCTGATGAATTACAAAAAAGCACTTGGTAATTGATTGTGTTATCAGAAATTCAAAATTAGAACAATAAAATCCTCAAAGATGGTCTTGAAAGACCTGCAATGGAAAAAAAATGTGTTCAGGCGTCGGCTGAACAAAATGGCTGAACTGGACAAATTGACTTGAAAAGTTGAAAAAGGAACAGGATAAATTGAAAATAGGAAAAACATCTAGACACTCAATGCCCATTGAAAAAGAGACCAGGATCATGTCACTATTGTGGAATCCCTGGCCATCGGCAGAATGAATGTCGTAAGAAGAACCGAAGAAAAAAGACAGGATGCACAGACAGTTGGAACATGAGACATTCTGCCCACATGCTGAGCAGCAGCAAGGAAAGATCTCCCAAGTATGGAATTTCGGTGGCAAAGATGCAGGATTTCCTGGCGATACCTGGAACTGACATGAGCTAATATAATCATTTATTAAGAGTTTTTTATGTTTCCAAAAATGTATCGTACCTAAATATTGAGTCGAGCTGAAATTTATCAAGGAAATCTGATCACTTCCCTTGATAATGCCCTGGCTTATTCAAGTGAATATGAAGCACTTTGACTTAGAACATGTTTTAATAGGTATTCAAGGAATTGCCTGTTTTGCCTCATCATGTTCATTCTGTCATTTTCAATCAAACGTATGTATTGTGTTGATGATAATGTTTAAAACCATAAGGCCTCAAGGAGGGTCTCACTACAATGTGGCTAGGCATTAATAGCCCCGATGCATGATAGGCATATATTGCTTGTTGAGCTGTTCACTAGCAAACATGGGTACATTTAACCCTAGTGATAGAAATTGCCACTATGATGATTTTCTAATCTGGTAAAATAGTCACATGGTTTTCTTACAAAAGGTTAAAATATTGTGTTTTGTCTCCTTATGTATTGTATAAGTGGTAGAATGAAGAAACCACATGATGATAGTCTTTAACATTAAGAAGACACACTGTGTGCCATGAGGACTGAATATGAATCCAAAATAGCCATAGGCCTGTACAGCCAAGTTGGAATTCGTGTGTGTGAACTCTCTCTGGATCATCACAGGATGACTGATGAGAGGGAAACAATACACAGAGGATAATACATTTTGATTGTAATATACAGCGGAGAGAACAAGTATTTGATACACTGCTGATTTTGCAGGTTTTCCTACTTACAATGCATGTAGAGGTCTGTAATTTTTACCATAGGTTCACTTCAACTGTAGGACACTGATTCTAAAACATCCAGAAAATCACATTTTAAATGATTAATTTGCATCAAATAACAGACCTCTACATGCTTTGTAAGTAGGAAAACCTGCAAAATCAGCAGTGTATCAAATACTTGTTCTCCCCACTGTATGTTATAATGTGGTTTTACTCAAAAGATTGGGATTATATTCTCATGTGATATTCTAACAGAAAGCATGAAAACAGCCAAACTTGAGATTATCCCCTACAATAAAATTGTATATTTTATTTTAAATGCTGTATTGTGTGATAGAAATTTTAAATTGTGAAGCAATATAATGATTCATTGTTATTATTTTATATTACATGGGCAGTTATGAGTTTATATTCATTTCTATGGTGGTTTCATTTAGTATGCTGTGAACTAGGTCAATGAGTAATTAACAGACCACTGGGTTCTCTGTTTATCTGTTGAAGAGATCAGCTTGACTAGAGAATGACCTGGCATCTTTTCTTTGTTCAATGTGTGACAACTGAGTTGGGGGCGTGGCCAGTGAAGATGCTACAAAGACGTCTGTCGTACCTAGATTCTTTGATTACTCGGAGTGTGGTCTTACTAAGTGGCCGTATATCGATTATCCCATGTGCATGTAAAAATATTTTTTTTTAGAGAACTTTGGACTCAAGACTTTAACAATTGGTTTAGTTAACTAAGAACATTTTATATTTTTTGTGTTTCTCTAGTTACTGAGATGCCACTGTGTTTTATAGAACAAGTCATAGGATTCTCTGAATAGACGCTTACGTTGGAATACTAATGAATTAATTTGTTTGTATTGAAGGTCTTCCTAAATAAAATGATTAATAAAACAAAGAACAATTTCTTAGAACACTGGCTATCGTACTTCCATTAGCTTATTAGAAATGTTAAAAAAAATGAAAGTACACAGCCAATCAATAGTTGACATTAATATAGTATTGACAAACCGAGGAGTACATTTTTCTATTTCTCCGTTTCTCAACACTACAAATATGGTAGATATGGTTGCACCACAAAATAGAAAAGAAATACGCAACAAGAAACGTGCTCCCTGGTACACAGGCAATACTAGAGCACACAAGCAAGCCTCCACTAAATTGGAGCAAAAGTGGCGCTACACCAAGTTGGAAGTATTTAGACTAGCCTGGATATACAGTACACTACAATACTGAAAAGCACTCACATCTGCTTGATCAGCTTGTTTCTCCAACCTGTTTGAGGTGAACAAAAACAATATTTTTTTTTGATTTGATACAGTTGCAAAGTTACCAAAAAAAAACAATGCTCAACAAGTGAAGTGAGTCTTCAGTTCAGCAGTAATGAATACATGAACTTCTTTGACGAAAAGATCATAACAATTAGAAAACAATTAACTGATGCCTCCATAAATAGGTATACCCCTCAAAATCTGTTGTCCTTCTCTGTCCAGGTGCCATTGAGGACACTTTTACCCTGTATTGCTCGACACCTTCACTTAAATAGTAATGAGTTCTAAACCCACAAATTGTTAAATAGGCCCCATTCGAACAACATCACTTAAGGAACTACTTCCTGTGCTAGGTCAGCCAATTTTTTATTAATTTTTTTGCTCTTGAGCCTCTGGGTGTGTACCAAACTCATTACTAATAGTGGAAATAAAGCCACTTCTGAAAACAATTTAATCTGGATCCAGGTATAACAATTATAGGTCAATATCTAATGTCTTGTTCTTAGAAATATGTGTTTCCCAACAACTGAATGCCTTCCTAAAGACATACCACTTATGAGATGCTCCAGTCCGGATTCAGACCCCTTCATAGCACTGACAATCCAAAGGTATGTTTTGGTGTTCCTCAAGGCTTGGAATCACAATGTCACTTTTCACTGTTTTGAGGATTACATAAAGTTGTATATTTCAATGAAGCCTGGAGAAGTGCCAAAATTAGCAACTTTGGAAACATGCCTTTCAGCTACTTGGAAGTGGATGCCGGAGAACTTTACACTCAAGAATAACAGAAATGCTCGTTTTGGGCCCAATGAACAAAGATGAGTTGGCAGACATTACAGCGAACCTCAATGATTGTATGGTCGTATCCCAAAAAACTGAGAAACATTGGCGTTACCCTCAACACTGATCTCTCCTTTGATGAAAATATAAAATATATCTCAAGGCCCGTTTTCAAAAATGTATGCAGAAAAATTAATCCATGCTTTTGTAATTTCTAGATTTGATTACTGCAATGCTCTTACCCGTATGAATCAATAAATACATTTCAATTAGTGCTGAACACAGCTGCTAGAATTCTAACTAGAATAAAGTTATTTGAACACATTACTCCAGTACTAGCCTCTTCATACTAACAACCTGTTAAGGCTAGGGAAGATTAAGGTTTTATTGTTAACCTGTAAAGTAATATATGGACTTGCTCCTACTTGCCTCACTGAAATGATCCATCCATATATACCTATACGTATCCAAAGATCGCAAGATACAAGCCTTCTAATTGTACCTAGAATTTCTAAACAAACAGCTGGAGACAGGGATTTCTCACATAGAGATTCACTACTGTGGAATGATTTGCCAATATTGTTTAGAACTGCAGACTCAGTGCAAACTTTCAAGTGTCTAGTAAAGACTCATCTTTAGCATGGTCTATGATTAGGTGCAGATAGGCCCAGGAGTGTGAAGGTGAATCGAAAGGCTTGATACTGTCCAACCTTGTCTTGCCAGGTGGGCTCTCATCGCCACTGGTATGCCTTCTCTCCAAAGCCATTCGGGGGCAGAGTCTCTCCGTTTGTCTCTCCGTTGCACCCATTGTGCAATTTGGGTAAAGTCTGGTGCCAATACTTGGTCCTTATTTCAGGGTGGTTGCGGTTGGTTGGTGTCTCATTGGTTGATGCATGGCAATGTGGGTGGATTGACTACCTGTCTGTTGGGCCCTGTCTGGGGCCTCTCCCAGATAGGGCCACAGTGTCACTGAACCCATCTGTCTCAGCCCCAAGGTGTAACACTGCTATAATAATGTGCAAGGGAGAGTAAGGTCACTTCTCCATCTCCACTGTAAATCCTTATAAAAAACCTAACCTGCCTGGCTTAGGATTTATCGACACTGGACACAACCCAAAAACATTTACTAATTATTACAACTTGTACTCTTAAAATGTTCACCTGGCACACCTGCCTCCCCACTGAGCCTGGTTCCTCTCTATGTTTCTTCCTAAATTTCAGCCGCTCTTGGGGAACTTTTCCTAGCCACTGTGCTTCAATGGTGTTGTTGCTTGCTCCTTAGGGTTTCAGACTGGGGATTTTGTAAAAGCACTTTGTGACAAATCCAGATGTAAAAAGGCTTAATAATTACATTTGATTGATTGAATCATCCATGCCTTTGATTTCAACAGCAATGCATAACTCTATATTGCATGCACAATTATTAGGCAAGTGAGTATTCTGATTGTATCATTATTTCCATGCACATTTTCCAGCTCCAAACCATGTAAACTTGAATGCTTATTGGATTTAATATTTTTTAGTTAAAATGTATGGGTGTAATGAGGGAGGGTGTGGTAACATTGAATTAAACCTAAAGTCAAGGTGTGCATAATTATTAGGCAGCTTCATGACCTCAGGTAAAATGGGCCAAAAATGAGATTTAACTGACACTGAAAATACCAAAATTGAAAATGCTTTTCAGACAGATGCAACACTCTCGAAATAGCTTAAGTATTGAGGCATTACCACTGGAAAATCTAAGGTTTTGTTGTGAA
The DNA here is from genome assembly GCA_016801105.1 of Esox niger. Lineage (NCBI taxonomy): Eukaryota > Metazoa > Chordata > Actinopteri > Esociformes > Esocidae > Esox > Esox niger. Next base: position 24,109 of record JACXGJ010002946.1, read on the forward strand.
GAGTCAACTTTGGTACAAAAACACATGGAGAAGAAAATATGCAAATTAACTGCAAAAGACATGAGAAAAATTTAATCTGAAGCTACCAGGAACCCATTATTTTCCAATGCCATCATATTCAAGAACTGCAACCTACCTGGAGTGTCCAGAAGTACAAGGTGTCAAGTGCTCAGAAACATGGCCATGGTCAAGAAGGCTGAAACACGACCACCGCTGGATAAGATTTGAAATGTACTGTATAGATTGGGCAAAGAAATATCTGAAGACAGATTTTTCGAAGGATTTATAGACATATAAAATGACAGTAACTGTTGATGGACCAGATGAATGGGCCCGTGGCTGGATCATTAATGGACACATGGCACCACTTCAGTCAGGCGCCAGTCAGGTGTAGGAGGGGTACTGGTATGGGCTGCTATTATTAAGGATGAGATACAGTAGTTGAACCTTTTCAGTTTGACGATGGACTGAATCTCAGCTCCCAAACCTACTGCCAGCTTCTGGAATATACTTTCTTCAAACAGTGTTTCAGGAAGAAGTCCTCAGTATTTAAGAAGGCTATGATCTTCATGCAGGACAAAGCTCCATCAAATGTAGCCAGCAAGGCTAAAAAAGATGCCTGAATAATGGTCTTGCTCCCTTTCACTTCTGATATAAATTCTATTTAGAATTTGTGGGCCCTTCTCAAACGTAAGATTTTCAGTCAGGGAAGACAATACATATCTTTGAACAGCATTTTGGAGGCTGTGTTTGCTGCTTCAGCAAAAGTTGATAATGAACATATCAAAAAACTGACTCCATAGATGGAAGGCTTATGGCAGATTTAGAAAAAAGGGTGGTTATATTGGTCACTGAATATTTTACTTATTTGTAACACTTACTTAAAAAATGTGGGTTGGGAGAAATTATTTAATTAATTAGTTGCCTAATAATTCTGCACACAAATTGTTGCCTAATAATTCCGTATTACATTCTACAATACGTATTCCCCTGAGAAAGATCAAAACTCACTTTTCCCATGTTTAACAGGTTTGAGGTTCAATTATATTTTGAATTTACATAAAGCATTGTTACTGTTGAAATATAAAATACATCTTGAGAAATACGATATGCCTAATAATTGGGCATGCAGTGCAATCTCATGGATAACTTACATACAGCTCTGGAAAGACCTGTATAAGACCACTGCACCTATTTTGAAACAGGAATAGAAGCGTTCAATTTGCTGTGGTCACTTAATTTTAACCCTTCTGTTACTCTCTCAAAACATTTTGGAAAAGAATAAAAATGTGCAGATTTCTCTTTTTTTTCCAGATATGTTTCAGGTGACATGAAGTTATTGAAAAAGCGAGAGAAGATATGAAAAAGACGAGGTTCATTTCTCCAAATGAATAGGCTATAAAACCAGGGTGTCTTTGCAGGACTATCCCAGGGGTTATAGTGGGACTATCGAGTTGATGTTGAATTGTCGAGTATCCTATATTGTTTGTATTATGTTTATATAAAAGCCTAATTTGTTCAATAGTCCTGGAAATATTCTATTTATTTGATTAGTTCATTCAAATTCAACCATGGCTCTGATCATTCATCTGGGAGTATGGCGTATTCATGGGTTGACATCACGCATTTAGTGAGGGGTGATTATCACCTGGGTACCAACGCTAAGTGGCATGTGCTTTTGGCGGATTAAGTCGGAATGTGGGTAAATAGTTTTCCATTTGTGAGTTTAGAATTCTGACAACAGAACAATGTAATATACAGTATGCCTTTTTAGAAGAAGTTATGGAAGGAGGTTGTAGCTTTCAAAATGGCCATTTTATTTGAATTATAACGTAAATGCCAATAGACGTAGGCATTTGCCGATTTGTATGGTATGGTAGATGCCTTGCGTGGAGGGGAGATGGCAGCTGATGATACGCATCTGAACGTTTTTTACAGACATGCCAAACTTCTTCAGTCATTTCAGAAAGTATCATCACTTTGGAAAGCTTTTACCACCAAGTCTGCTTGCCTGGACCAAGTGAGGTCATCTTTGATAAACACACCGAGGAACTTGAAGTCTAAGACTCTCTCCACTTCAGATCCATTCTACTTAAGTGTGTCTTGCAAAAACTAAATACACAAGGAAATATCCCAGAAATACAGAAGTCTTGTAAAATAGCCGACAACACATCCACAGTGAAGCAATAACTAATGGGGGAATAATGAAAGGAGGAACAGTAGTGGCTAGAAGGCCAGTGACAAATGCCGAAGCCTGTCCAAACAAGAAGTGCAAGGGATTTGTCACAGGTTCTCATTAAATAAAGATTTCATGGTGAACATAGTTACACATTCAAGCAGGAGTGTATTTGACTTATTCATTAAGCATATGTTTAGTGCTGGTTCTCAATTGGTTTTGCTTATACCTTAGTCACAACCCCATATTGTATGTTATGAACTGTATTGCAATTATAATTTGTAATATAGATCAATTGTTGCTGTTTTATTGTCCCTGTTTCCCTGGGTAAAGTAAAATAACATAAATAGGATTTAGTTGTACAGTGGATATAAAAAGTTAAAATTCCAGGTGTTTGTGATGGAAAATGTTTTAAAAAAAGATAAATCATTTCAGAAAAGTAAAAAACATAAAACATAACCTGGTTGCGTAAGTGTGCGCACCCTTAGACTAATACTTTGTTGAAGCACCTTTTGATTTTATCACAGCACTCTTTATGAGTAAAAATCTATAGGCATTGCATCTTGACGTGGAAATATTTACCCACTCTTCTTTGCAAAAGTGCTCCAAATCTGTCAGATTGTGAGGATTTCTCATGTGCACAGCCCCCTTCAGATCACCCCACAGATGTTCAATTGGATTCAGGTCTAGGCTCTGGCTGGGCCATTCCAAAATGTTAATCTGGTTCTTGTGAAGCCATGCTTTTGTGGATTTGGATGTGTGCTTTGGGATGTGCTGAAAGGGGAACTTCCTTTTCATCTTCAGCTGTCTAACGGAAGCCTGAATGTTTTGTGCCGTTAACTGTTCATAATTCCCTCCACTCTGACTAAGGCCAGCTGAAGAAAAACAGCCCCAAAGCATGATGCTGCCACCACCATGCTTCACTGTGGGTATGGTGTTCTTTGGGTGATGTGCAGTGTTGTTTTTGCGGCAAACATACCTTTTGGAATTATGGCCAAAAAGTTCAACCTTGGTATCATCATTTTCCCAAGTGCTTTTGGGAGACTTGATGTTTGTTTTTGCAAATTTCAGCCGGGCTTGGGTGTTTTGCTTAGTGTGACAACTACGCCATCTGCGGCTCATCCTCCCCCTGCAGGAGGCGGACCTCAGCGCTCGATGTCACCGGCCTTCTAACACCACCGCCCGTTGTCCTGTTTAGCGCACCTGATTCTCATCCAGTCATTACCATTCCAAGTATATATGTGTCCTCTGTTCCCCCTGTCTTTGCGTGTTATTGTCTCACCATTGATGAGCATAAGCCAGTTCAATCTATTAAAATACATGAACAGAAACTTATCATCTCCGCAGTCTGCTTCACCTCCGTCTCACGAACGAGCTGACACTTAGTAAGAAAAGGCTTCCATCTTGCCACCCTACCCTGTTGCCCATTCATATGTAGAATACGGGAGATTGTTGTCACATGTAGCACACAGCCAGTACTTGCCAGAAATTCCTGCTGCTCCTTTAATGTCGCTGTAAGCCTCTTGGAAGCCTCCCTGACCTGTTTTCTTCTCGTCTTTTTATATATTTTGGAGGAACAACCAGTTCTTGGTTATGTCTCTTTTGTGCCATATTTTATACACTTGATGATGACTGTCTTCACTGTGTTCCATGGTATATCAAATTGGAAATTCTTTGGTACCCTTCTCCTGACTGATATATTTGAACAATTAATATATTTCAACTTTATTTGTGATTAATCTGAGTCACATTTAATGATGGCATGTGTGTAATCACTTCTATTTAACATGAGTTAGAATGTGAACACAGCTACATCCCAAGTTATAAGAGGGTGTGCACACCTATGCAACCACGTTATTGTTCATTTTTAAATTTAAATTTTTCCCTCTCAAAGATTTCAGTTTGATTTTCAATTGAATTGTTCACATTATAGGTCACATTAAAAGGGTGTGTAGACTATATCTACTGTATGTTTGAAAATAATTATCATACAGGCACCATTAGAAAACAAGACATACCGAATGTGACAAACTAATCTGTTTTTCAGTTTCTAAAGATTTTACTGAAAACACAAAGGGGCACATAATACAAAAAGTTTTTTTTTGATCGAAAGAAAAATAAACAGAAGTGAAAGAAATAACATTAAGCTTTTCACGGTATCCCTATTCTTAGAAAATATAAGAGAAGGAATGATGCTTTATTCATTCACTTCTATTGCTTTGCTTCAGCAGTTCACAGACATGTAAAGATTCTAATTAAATCCATGCTTGTCATGGACCTTCAATGCTGACACAAAAAAGACAAGCAGCTAATTGGAAGGAGAACAGGCCCTGTCTGTGGGCTCTTTGCTGGGTTCAGAATGTTTGCTCCCTGTGAAAAGTAGTGAAAGGTGTGTTCAATTGTAAAATATAATTCAATTCATATCATAAAGTGACACATTCACATATTCTATAGTATTCATTACAAATAAAGTGAAACATTTCAAGCCTTTAATGTTTCAATTATGATGATTACCATTCACAGCTCCTTAATATGTTATTTTCAAGTAATCAAGCTTTTTTGTATCATTCGTTCACTCATGTCAGTAGACCTATTATCAGAAGGGATCCCCAGCCCATCTCAAAATCGTACATTAGTGTTCATAAGTTTGCATACCCTGGCAGAAATTGTGAAACATTGGCATTGATTTAGAAAATGTGACTGATCATGCAAAAAAAATTATTTGATTTAAGGATAGTGATCATATGAAGACATATCATCACATAGTTGTTTGGCTCCCTTTAAAATCATAATGTCAGGGACGGGGGTGAAGACCCAAGTGCAGATTGGAAGGGCAGAGGGGGGGTGGCAGGTAGAGGGATCAGAGTCTGGCGGGGAATCTGCAGGCGGCAGAGACACTGACCGATGGCTGGCAGTAGAGTCGGGGACGGGCAATGGGTCGGTACACGGCCGGGCGGCTGAGGTACAGACAGATAGCAGGCAGAGTAGTCAGGGACAGGCAGAAGGTCGACACACGGGCTGGCAGCAGAAGTATAGGCAGAGAGCAGGCAGTGTAATCTGGGATGGGCAACGAGTCGGTACACGGAAAGCCAAACAGAAATTAAACTTGTGGATAGCTGGGTAGCGCATGTGAACATCGACCATAATCCGGCAGGGAAGGGATGGCAAAGGACTGTGGAAATACTGTTGGTGATGGGGCGATTGGGAACAGGGGCGTAATTGTGGATTGGGAACAGGTGCGTAATTGGGAGATGAGCGGGTGTGTGACTGGCTCAGGGACGCGAGGACCCGCCTCTGCGTGATCGCGGAGGCGGGGGGTATGACACATAATGGTAACAGAAATCACCCAATTGGCCTTAATCAAAAGTTTAAATACCCTTGATTGTGTGGCATTGTTACAGACACACAAGGTAACACACAAAGGTGAAATAGCAATTAAAGGTGAATTTCCCTGACCTGTGGCTTTTTAAATTGTTTCTGTGTATAAATAGTGAATGAGTTTGTTAGTTCTCACGTGTGCTATGAGAGGGAGGCATTATGAAAGAAAGAGATTTTCGTTTTTAAAAAAAAATAAGACATCTACTTTACATTAAGAAATCCCCACCCACCCCCAGCACACACACAGCCCAACCCTCATAAAAACTTATGGTGTGCTGCTACACCTCCCAAACAAACATCTTACACCACAAACAAATACATACCTCAAAACCAAATCACAGTAAGACAGCAAAGCCCCCTAGTCCAACCACACAGACAACTATCTTAAGTCCCCAAACCCCCTTTAATAATTCAACACTGTCAATATGTTTGAAATCAACACTAAGGCGCGCAGAGACCATCCCCCTAAATAACAACACCGGGTCCGTAACCTCGAACCCTCTGACCCGGTTCCTCCTTGTCAACCAAACAGACAACTTCGTTTTGGCAAACAAGAAATTCAACAAAACACATTAGCTCTACTCTTCCCTCGAATACCGGGGTCCCATTACAAACATTTCCAAACAAAAAAACTCCCCCAATCTTACACACACTGATTCCAACAATGACATCAACAGCATCAACCTAGCACATACAGAGAATACACGTTGGACAATCTCAACCATCGTACAAAAAGGACAACCTTCCCCAATCCCAGGGCCATCTCGAGTCAACCAGCTATTGGTGGCCAAGGCCCCATGTAAAACCCTCCACTGGAGGTCACCAGACCGTTTGGGAGCTGGGTGTTTTTAGAGCACTCTCCACCTATACCCAGCATGCCATCAGAGCCCAGAACCCCCTGCCATTGGTGACCCCAACACCCTCCAACTCCCTAAGTACAAAACCCTCAGCAAAATCACCCAGTTCTGGAGAACCAAAAGACAATGTCCCCCGACCCCCCTGCCAGTCCTCAGTCTGCCATTACCTAGAGTGGCGGAAATGGTGTTGGCCCCTCCCCTCGTGCCATTTGAAAACTACTTTCAACGGTTCTGGCAGCACATCCTGTACCTCACCTATGAACATCTCAAACAGCTGATGTGACGCAATTCCAGACTGCCGCGCCAGCTCTTGCGGGGTCTTCCAGCCTCCACACCTGGGCTGCAGCAAATCCGCCAGTGTCCTGATACCTTGTGCCATCAACCGTCCAAGCAGGGTTGCAGAATGGACAGAAGCCAACGAGATCAGTATGTAATGAAAAATGCATTCCTTCTACACCCCAGGTCCAGGTGTCACTCCCTCCTCACGCACGAATTTCAGCAATCTCCAGGCCTTCCGAACTGCAAAATAGAAGTCAGAAACCCGAGCCAGCTTCAGCCCCTGCAGTCATGAGGAAGAGCTGCAGATCCAGCCCCACAGCAAGGGTGGTCATCTTCTGGTCACCTTCACGCCTGTGGGCCAGACTCCACTTAATCATAGACCAGGCTGAAGAGATGAGTCTTCAGTATGAGAGAAAGTAGGCTTGAGAAACTTAACACAAAACAGATGTACTAACTAATTCTTGAGCATAGGTGTATGTATAGGACACACACCCTGTCCATACCTCCTGCTAGGAGTTGCCCATGTGACTGTCACAGGCTTGAGGGATAGGACCATTGACCATATGCTGGAACATGCCATACAAGGGTCATTTTGGCCTTTTTTATTGGAAGGTATTTGGCTGGGTTTGACCCTAGGCCGCCTCCCTTGTATTATAAGTACTTTGGAACTTCCTGTATTGTTTGGAGAGAGAGAGAGTGGGAACTATGACCTGCTAACATCATAAGTCTCACGCTGAAATAAAAGGCTCCCCTGACTTTCTGGTTGCATAACTTTTGTTCTGGGACATCACCGGAACAGGAAGCTCAAGGATGCTTGATGGTTTGCACGTAGTCTGCATTTTAATTGGCAAATCATCCAAAGAAGTGGGGCTCTTTGAGAGAAAGCCCTGCCTCCGGCTGTTTCGAAATTTTAGGTACAGTTAAAAGGCCTGCATCTTGTGATCTAAGGTTACGTGCAGGTATGTATGGCTGGATCATTTCAGCGAGATAAGTAGGAGCAAGTCCATGTATTGATTTATAGGTTAACAATATAACCTTAAAATCAACTGGAGAAAAAGAGCATTGCAGTAATCTAATCTTGATGTAACAAAAGCATGGATTAGTTTTTCTGCATCAGTTTTTGATAAAAGTTTCTGAGTTTCGAAGATGAAAATAAGCAACTCTTAGAGATATATTTTATATGTTCATCAAAGGAGAGGTCAGGATCGAGGGTAACGCCGAGATTTCTTACCGTTTCTTGGGATACGACCATGCAGCCATCAAGGTACACAGTGAGATCTGCCCAAAAAAACTCTTTGTTTCTTGGGTCATTAAATGAGCATTTCTGTTTTTCTTGAGTTTAAAATCAGGACGTACTGTGTCATCCACTTCCTAATATCTGAAACACATGCTTCCAAAGTAACTATTTTGGGGGTTTCTCCATGCTTCATAGAAATATGTAACTGTGTGTCATCAGCATTGCAGTGAATATTGAAATTGTGATTTCGGATTACATCTCCAAGAGGCAGCATATATAGTGAGAATAAAGGGCCCAGAACTGAGCTTTGAGGAACAACAAAACATACTTTTGTTTTGTCTGAGAATATACCATCCACACATACAAACTGATATCTTTTAGATAAATAAGATTTAAACCAGACTAGAACATTGGCCAAATATTGGTTTCTAGTCTCTCTAAAAGAAGGGAGTGATCAAAAGTGTCGAAAGCAGCACACAAAGAAACAGGACGGATGCGGAACTGTGACAACGACGCCATCTGCTGCTCATCCTCCCCCTGCAGGAAGCGGGCCCCAGTGCTCGATGTCACCGGCCTTCTAACACCACCGCCCATCATCAATTTTGCACCTGTTGTCTTGTTTAGTGCACCTGATCATCATCCAGTCATTACCCCTCCAGTATATATGTTTCCTCTGTCTTTGCGTGTTATTGTCTCACTATTGATGAGCGCAAGTCAGCTCTTGCTATTAAATATATGAATCAACAACCTTCGTCTCCGCATCCTGCTTTATCTCCGTCTACCTTGAAAGCTGACAGGAACCTTTGTCTGAGGCCATTAGAAGGTAATTTGTTACCAAGTGTAGTCTCAGTATTATAAAGTGGTCTGAAACCAGACTGGAGCAATTCATAAATGTTATTTTTCTTCAAGAAAGCATTAATTTGTTGGGAAAAACTTTTTTTATTGTTGAGAGGAATGGGAGGTTCGATATTTGCCTGTAGTTGTTTAAAGTGTCTGGATCCAGATTGGATTAAGAGGCTTAATTTCCTCTAATTTTTGTGAGTTTGGTACACATCCGGAGGAAAGGGAGCAATTTATTATGTTCAACAATTGGCTGACCTAGCACTGAAAATAGCTCCTTGAGTAATTTAGTTGGAATCGGGTCTAGCTGACATTTTTATGGGTTCAGAACTCATTACAAATTTTGTGAATGCATCGAGCGATACGGGACATCGAGCGGCACTCTGAGCTCTGCAACACAAATAGGCCTGAACGCCCACAGAAGACAACATCGGTGGATTGACAACAGTGGTGGATCCTTTCCATGGTAAAAAAAACACATCGCAATATCCAGCCATGTGAAGAACACTCTACAGGAGGTAGACATATCATTATCCAAGTCTACCATAAAGAAGACTTCCCAAGAGCAAATAAAAAGGGTTCACGACAAGGTGCAAACCATCCATAAGCCTCAGGAATAGAAAGGCCAAATTAGATTTTGCCAAAAAACATCTAAATAAGCCAGCCCAGTTCTGGAACAGAGTTCTTTGGAGAGATTAAACTAAAATCAACCTGTACCTGCCACCGCACCGTGCACTCCCAGTTCCCGTCACTCCACGAACTCACCCTGGATTCATTCATTGTCTTGTTCCCATTAATCATGCACACCAGGTCCCAATTTTCCATCAATATGTGTTTACATGTTTCCCCTCTGCTCCTCTCACTTGTGGATTATTGTTGTCGCTTGTATTTCACATGTAACTGGTGAGTGCTTTCGGTTTGCTGATAAGCCAGCTCTTTACTTTTGTGGGATTTGAACATTATATCCACACAGTATTATGACAATATGGATGTATGTTGTAGTGGAAGTGAATGTGCCTAGAAATTAGGAACAACAGC
>JACXGJ010002946.1:34013-59177 GCA_016801105.1 Esox niger
CATGATCTGTGTTAGGTAGAAACGCCCTAAAAACCTATAGATTAGCTGGCAACTATCTTTATAGTGAGAAGACAATGGAACGTTCACCGAACGACATCTGTGCTGCAATTTTCCAATAAACTTGAACGACTTCTCCCTCGATTACACGGGCTCTACATTATTTGACCACTATACGATCACCGCTAATTTCTAACACTTTCATTCAGTTTATTTTGTGTTCGGTGTTTGTTTGAATTAAAAATTCAACATTTGAATGTGATCTGCCACAGGTACAGTACTAGAATGAGGCTAGGCTGGGAACTGCTCATGATCTGAAGCATACCACATCATCTGTAACACAAGTGAAGGAACTGGATTTTTATTAATTCAAAATCGTCATTGGATTAATATAACAAATTAATTGAATATATAAAGAGAGAATTACAATACAAGCATCAATGATATAAGTTCTCTGGAGATTGCAGATGTTTACAAGAGCAAAGATGGGGGCAGAAGTGAGGAAAATGCAAGAGAGAGTTTTCCCAAACTCCACCCTGGTTTATATCTCCTAACTAAAGGTGTGGAGGTTGGATTACTGAAGTATAACAAAATTAGTCCAGAAGACTTGACCCGTTATCAATTAAGGACACATTCCAATCTATGCCTCCTGACACCACATTGTAAAACAAAGTGATCTACTAATTGGTTGAGCATAGGGTGATTAATTCATGACCTTAGGTTCTGTAGTCAGACCAGAGAACCATTTGTAACATTCTTATAACAGAACATGACTGGGAATACAGAGTATAGGCTAGGAAAGACAATTATAAATGGCTATACTAAATACTGAAGAATCATCAAATAAGTGTAAATAAGAATTTACATTTTGTGGTTCCTTCAGACGGAAGACTGAATCAGCCAGATGAATCCTAAAGCTTATTGGATATTGTCTGCCACGATTCAGTCAAATTCAGTGAAGTCGATTAGACAGTACTTCACAGATGGACAATGATCCAAAACAAACTGAAAGCAACCCAGGAGACTTAAGGCAAAGAAGTGAAATTTTCTGCAATGGCCGAGTCACCTGATCTCAACCCGATCAAGAATGCATTTCACTTGCTGTAGAACAGGGGTGTCCAGTCTATTCCACTGATGGCCGTGTGTCTACAGGTTTTCTCTCTCTTCTTGTACTAGATTGACCAATTAGGTTACTAATTGGTCAGTTTCTACCTTCACCTGGTTGTTTGTGTGAACTGGGAACCAATTCATAGGAAAAATCAACAACCCGCCGACACACGGCCCTATGTGGAATGGTTTGGACACCCCCTGCTGTTGACAACATTGAAGGCAGAAAGCCTCAACAAATGAAGACAGCCGCAGTAAAGGCCTGGCAAAGCATCACAAAGGAGGAAACCCAGCGTTTGGTGATGTCCATGCATTCCAGACATCAAGCAGTCATTACCTGCAAAGAATCCTTGATAAAGTATAAAAAATTGTATTTATGAATGTGTTAATTTGTCCAATTACATTTGAGTCCCTGAAATAAGGGCGCTGTGTATGAAAATGATTGCAAGTCCTAAACGTTTCATACTGTATTGTTGTTCGATCCCGTGAATTAAAGCTGAAAGTATGCTTCAAATGCATCTTTATGTTTTAAGATCAAATCCCTTATGGTGGCATACAGAGCCAAAATTATGAAAATGTTGTCATTGTCCAAATATTTTCGGACATAACTGTATTGAACTTCCTCACAAAAAACCCTCAGTCAGAAATGGATTACAGAATTAATCCACATAGCAGCAAGGAGCCAGGTGTACAGCACAAAAACAGAGGGCAAATTTACCAGGATACTATTCCTTAGGTCAGAGCTGTACAAGCAAACGTCCAGCCAATGTAGTGTGTGATTATGTAGCAGGGCTTCTGCTGGCAGTAGCTGGCGTTTAAATTATATAAAAAATGTATCCCAAACCAAGCAAGCTGCTAGCAAAATCTTCATAATGGATTTCAAATCTAACCAAGATTGCAATAATAATGCCTATTTACAGTACACCTGCAGATAAGGTATTCTCTCTCCAACACATAATAAAGACAGCCTGAAGGCATTGGGCACTTTTAATTTCCCAACAGCATTAGCTCACTTTGAGCAGGCCAAGATCCATGGCAAACATGGACATGCTCCACTGATGTGCCAAACAACCCTGTGCAATTGAAACAAAAACATGCTGTGAATACCAAGCCCTTATCATCTACATTGCACATGTTTCATACAGTTGCAGTATGTCCGCTTGCAAAACACTCCTCTAACTAAGAAACCTTTTGAGGCTATTTCAAGCAAACATTACTTACCTGGCATTGGCTCTACATTTTTTTAAATATTCTGTCGCTATAGTTTTGGCCATTATTGGCATTCATATCTTGTTTCATATCTTGTCACATCAAGTAGCTTTCACAGTCACCAGATATCTACCAAACAGAGCATATTTGGAATGAGACAGGACAGTTGTTTTTAAAGAGATGAAAAAGCTGCACTTAGCATTATCTGCCTTGATCAGGGATATGACAGATTAAGGGATTCCATCTAGTAACCTTTTGGTTACTGGTCAGATGCTGCAACTGATAAACCACCTGCCATCCTTTTAGAGGCGAAACCTCCTGCCATTCCAGAGGCAAAGCTGGTGGTCCGCCCACTATTAAATGGGTGTATCTAATCAACTGGCTACAGAGTGTATGTTGTTTTTTTCAATGAAAAAGCACACAGAGATTTACAGAACATTACATTTCAGTAACTGGATGGGGCTTTAATCTATGCACAATCCACTCTGCATCAACCACCATATTTATGCATGCACCCCACATTTCAAATACTCCCCCCGTGTACCTGCTAAACTAAACTGAGAACCACTACCTGCTTCCCAGCTTAAGTATAACAGTGAATACAGAAGATATTAGAGAGAAGAAACAGAATAATATACCAGAGGCATTCTTTATTCATGTCTTACTTCTCTGTCTTCTATACATCTATGTCTGAACAAAATATGATGAATGGATTGAATATAAACCTAGCCCGGCTCTGGCTTACATCTCTTCTTTGATTTGCAAAAAAAATCTTCTTTCACAGCTTGTTTTGATCTGTTGGGTGGGGTGGCTGTGTGTTCATGTGCTGTGCATGATGGGAGAGGGAAAAGAATAAAAGTGGATATAGTGAATTCTGTGATGAAAGGCGAAGTGTTGATTAAGTTAGTGAAGATGCATGTAATATAGATGTGGACCATGCCCTACATTTTACGCCTTTTGTCCTCTCCTTTTCTACCTATTTTTAAATCAGTCATAATGCTAGAATATTGATCTCCCTGACCTACCCCTCCTGTCTGTACACTCACTGATAAGGGATGACGGAGAGTTGATTTCTAGTTGCCGTGGCGATGCACCACTGCTGATCTTTGAAGACCTTGCCAAGGCACATATGTGTGACACAGAGCAGACAGGGCTGTAGTGTTCCAGAGAATGTGTTTCTCTCATTTGTCCCCCCAATTAAGCTAAATATTGGAGCGTACCAAGGGTTTGTATGCAGTGGTATTCATTGAGCCCAGGTAATCATGTTTAGCTTGAACCACTAAATGCTACTTTTAAAGCCAGGCGATTATCCTTAACTTCCTCCCTTTAAACCCCATGTTTGAGAAACATACAGATTGTGTCAATACATGCTAATGTTGCATAATGCTATTGAAATATGACACTTATCATAGCAGATAGTGGCTTTTTTACTCTGGACTGGAAGTCCATGAAGATCAATATAGATATATTTGGAGACTGACACAATTTTCAATATTTTGGCTCTATACGCCAACCACTATGGATTTGAAATGAAACAACCGAGATGGAATTGAAGTGCAGACTTTCAGCTTTAATTCAAAGGGTTCAACAATATATCGTATGAAACGTTCAGGAATTGCAACCATTTTCATACACAGACCCCTTATTTCAAGGGCTCAAATGTACAGTTGTGCTCATATGTTTGCATAACCTGGCAGACCTAAAAAATATGAGTGATCATGCAAAAAATGTATTTTATTTAAGGATAGTGATAATCGCATGCTGGAGTTGTTTGGCTCCTTTATGCTGGACCACGTAATAGGAGCCGGCCTCGAAGAGCAAATGTCACTGACTGACAAATGATGGACCCGTAGAGACGTGGACTATGGAACAACAGGTCCCACGTTCAACTCTTGTCACATTCAAAACACATTATGCCTAAAGGGTCCTACACACACGAACTGGCAATCACCTGGCCAAAACACTTTGTTTTTAATTAATCATCAGCGGCAATTCGGGTGGCATGCAAAAAGGCAGAAATGTTGAGCGTTTTTCTGGGGATCGAGTCACTGTGATGTCATTCACGTTTTTGTCAACATCTACTCTGCCTTGTCTTATTAGTTCTCCAAGTATGTTAATATGATAATTTCTGTTGGTAATGTGTACAACTGAAACTAAACTGAATGTAAAATATCGGTTTGGTACGTGTTGTGATCCAAATGATCATAGTCTAGTTTAACCGCGTACATAACTTTTTTGTGTGTGGAACTTATATATTAAATTCTGAGTTTGCCCCGGAACGGATCTTGGAGCCGTAACTTTAGCAACGGATGTAGCCTAGCACACTTGATGCAGCCTCGTATGCATAGCAAATGACAAGCCAAACATTTAAGTGCCTTCCTTTGTTTAGGGAATTATGGCCTATTATTTTTGTTACCATCTTCATAATTATTGGACGTTGTGTAATTTAGCTCCGGGAACTCAGACACCAGCATTATTAAATCCTCCATTGCTGCGATAGTGACAAAAGCACAATCTCTGATTGGCTGCCATCCAGTGGTTGAGCTTCGGCAGCAGGACCAAATATTGTGCGCGTTCCTGTATGTGTCACGAGGGTGTGCGCAGGGAATCCAAGGAGGGAGGTGGAGGCAAATGCAGGGGTGCAGGGGAAAACTTTAATAACTAAATACAAAACAAAACCGAGTGCCGTGCACTACTAAAAACAAACGTAAACTAAGCGAACGGGAGCAGGAGCAAACAGACATCAAACAATGACACAGACAAGACAGGACAGGACAATGACCCAACAAAGGAAGGGAGAAACTGACTGAACTAAATACACAGACTAACAAGGAGAACAGAAACAGGTGGGGGCAAAACACAGGTAAACGAAATACACTGATGAACTGAAACAAGGACATGACAGATCACAGACAAACAGAAAACATGGAACGGAAAAGCCCCAGCAGGCCGGGACCGTGACAGTATGCGGCAGCCACCTTGCTTCAGCTCGCGCTGCCGCGGCTGCCAGTTAGGAGGAAAAGGTACCGTAAAGTATTCATTGAACGTAATGGAGGCAGCGGTTGCTGGTTCCCAGTGTGTAAGCCCCTTTAGGATTTGTTTAGGACAGACAAAAACTTTGCTGGCGACACGATTCTCCTTTCTTTTCACCTGATGAAAAAGTCACCTATATAGACAAAAACTGTATCAATGTAATTCATGAATGGCTAATTAGCTGTTAAAACGACCAGTGGCCAAAGAAGATTGGCTCAGGATAGACAAAAACGTCACTAGCTACGTTATAGGAAGCCTAAAATAAAACTGCTACGTTATAGGCCGCCTAAAATAAAACAGTTTACTGTTATACTGTGACTAATTCCGGTGGGTTTTTGAATGGCTAACAATCTGATAAAACAGCCAGTGGCAAAATAAATACAGTTCATAGATGCGATTTGTGGTAGAGGTAAACTTAATAAAAAACATTTAACACAATGTTTAATGGTGTTTAGTGAAATATTGGCACATTGTATCGACAGCTAGCAAATATGGCGTAGTGGTTAAAGACATAGCCTCTCATGTGAGAGACCCAGGTTTGAATCCAGTGAGGGCACCAACATCACATTGTTACTCAACATTACTCAAGTTAAGCACAATGCTTAATGGTGTCTGGCTAAATATTATTTTGTAACTGCGTGACATTATATAATGTCAAGAGTCTATACTGACGCCCATGCCCTCACATTGCCTCCACTCTATTTTTACATATGATGTGGTATGCTTCGGATCATGAGCCATTCCATGCCTTCTACATACTTTTTCTTTCCATCATTCTGGTACAGGTTGATCTTAAGTTTAATCTGTCCAAAGAATTCTGTTCCAGAACTGGGCTGTCTTATTTAGATGTTTAATCCGGCCTTTCTATTCTTGAGTCTTATGAATGGTTTGCACCTTGTGGTGAACCCTCTGTATTTGCGCTTGTGAAGTCTTCTCTTTATGGTAGACTTGGATAATGATAGGCCTATGTCGAAATGTATGCTTGTTTATGTTTAGATAACAAAAGACCATCCGTAAACACGTTAATTTAAAGTGTGACATTAAATAGCCAATGGGCTAATGTGTATTTAGGGATGTCTTTAAAGGTGAGGACAACCGGAAGTTTCTTTGAGATTGAGTGAGATGAGATTGAGGTTGTGTAAGGAAGACTGTAACCTCATGAACAAGACTATCTAATGCTGAAATAAATCATTGAATTACTCTCTCCCTTGACAACCGGGTACGAGATTCATTATAATCTTATCGATTCTATTGAAGAGCTAGTGGATGGAACTTATGAGCTAACAAGCTAACTAGCTAACTGGCTAACCGCAAGAGTTCTTGGTTATATAGATGAACAGTGAGTCGTAAAGTTACACCATATAACGAACTGTCAAGATTTCGTTAGTTATTCGAACAAGCCCTAGAGTGAGGAGAACAAGTATTTGATACACTGCTGATTTTGAAGGTTTTCCTACTTACAAAACATGAAGAGGTCTGTCATTTTTACCAAAGGTACACTTCAACTGTGAGAGAATATATATATCTTTTTTTTAAATCACATTGTATGATTTTTAAATAATTCATTTGCATTTTATTGCATGACATAAGTACTTGATCACCTACCAACCTGTAAGAATTCTGGCTCTCACAGACCTGTTAGTTTTTTTTAAGAAGCCCCCCTGCTCTCCGATCACTACCTGTATTAACTGCAACTGTTTGAACTTGTTACCTGTATAAAAGACACCTATCCACACACTCATTCAAACAGACTCCAACCTCTCCAAAATGGCCAAGACCAGAGAGCTGTGTAAGAACATCAGGGATAAGATTGTAGACCTGCACAAGGCTGGGATAGGCTACAGGACATTAGGCAAGCAGCTTGGTGAGAAGGCAACAACTGTTTGTGCAATTATTAGAAAATGGAAGAAATTCAAGATGACGGTCAATCTCCCTCGGTCTGGGGCTCCATGCAAGATCTCACCTCGTGGGGCATCAATGATCATGAGGAAAGTGAGGGATCAGCCCAGAACTACATGGCAGGACCTGGTCAATGACCTGAAGAGAGCTGGGACCACAGTCTCAAAAAAAAGCTGCAGTAACACACTATGCCTTCATGGATTAAAATCCTACAGCGCACACAAGGTCCCCCTGCTCAAGCTAGCACATGTCAATGACCATCTGGATGAATGGGAGGAATGGGAGAAGGTCATGTGGTCTGATAAGACAAAAATATAGCTTTTTGGTCTAAACTCCACTCGCCGTGTTTGGAGGAAGAAGAAGGATGAGTACAACCCCAAGAACACCATCCCAACCGTGAAGCATGGAGGTGGAAACATCATTATTTGGGGATGCTTTGCTGCAAAGGGGAATGGATGACTGCACCGTAGTGAGGGGAGTATGGATGGGGCCATGTATCGCAAGATCTTGGCTAACAACCTCCTTCCCTCAGTAAGAGCATTGAAGATGGGTCGTGGCTGGGTCTTCCAGCATGACAACGACCCGAAAACACAAGGCCAGGGCAACTAAAGAGTGGCTCCGTAAGAAGCATCTCAAGGTCCTGGAGTGGCCTAGCCAGTCTCCAGACCTGAACCCAATAGAAAATCTTTGGAGGAAGCTGAAAGTCAACATTGCCCAACGACAGCCCCAAAACCTGAAGGATCCGGAAGGTTGTATGGAGGAGTGAGTGGGCCAAAATCTGGTCAAGGACTACAGGAAACGTATGCTCTCTGTAATTGCAAACAAAGGTTTCTGTACCAAATACTAAGTTCTGCTTTTCTGCTGTATCAAATAATTACGTCATGCAATAAAATGCTAATAAATTATTTAAAAATACAATGTGATAAGGGGAAAAGGAAACATTCAAGACAGACAAAGATCTATTTTGTTTTACCACCTGGCAGAACAACAACAGTCACAAGATGGAGTCTCTGTTATAGGATACTGGAATCATGGACGATACAAGGAACTGATGTGAGCTTTCATAATCATTGATTCAGAGTTCTTAAATGTATTGCGGCCAACTATTGAATGAAGCTGGAACATATCAAAGACATCTGATCACTTTCCTCAGTAATAGCTAAGCTTATTCAATTTAATGATTTAATTTGAAAAGCACTTTGATGGTATATAGAAGGTTTAAATAGGCATTCGAGGGCCTGTTTTGTTATGTCATGCTTGAACATGTTTTAATAGGTATTCAAGAAATGTTTTGTTGTGCTTTTTCATGTTCACTATGTCATTTTGATTTAAACGTATTTATTGCGTTGATAATGTGGGTGGGCTTTAACAGGCCCACAGCATGGTAACCATCTGTTTACGTGCTGAGCTTTTCGCAAGCACACGTAGGTACATCTGAAATGTAGCTAGTGATGAATTAGAAATTGGTACAATAATGATTTTCTAATCTGGTAAAGTAGTCTCATGGTTCTCTTACAAAAGGTTAAAATATTGTGCTTTTTCTTTCCTTGTATAATGTTTAAGTGGTAGAATGAAGAATCCACATGATTATAGACTTTCAATGCAACATTTGTGTGCTGTAGCTATGCTAATACAATCGTCCTGGTGGTTGCAACAGGCAAATCAATTTAGTTAGGTATGTGCCAAGAAACTACAGGATATTGTAAATGCATAATAGCCAATTTTGCAGACGGGTATGATGGTACTGTGGTAAAGTCCTTAATATGAACACAGGGTCGCCACAATATTTTATATGGTTTATAATTCCTTTGCACAAGCAACCATGTTGCACATGGATGTGTTCGTTAGCTTTTGTATTTTTACCATTTTGACTTTATTTTGATAAATATACAGTATGCAACTCCATATTGAATGGATTCTAGATCCATCCCTATAACCAATTCTAAAATTTTTCATGTCTGTGCAGTGCGGGTTCAGGATGTCACCTCCTAATGGCCGTATAGGTCATTGTTCTGCATTCACTCATGGTGTCATATTACATTGACTTAATGAACTGAAGGCAAGGGGGATGTATGATATGATAATTGTTTAGGATTTGGCAGAGTTGAGCTTAGGCTCGAAGCAAATCAAATTGGTACATAAATCTTGTTTTTACGTTACCATTTTTTTCAGTTTGAATAGTTATAATGGAGCAATGGCATCTGTTATGTTTTATATTTTCAAACCACATGATTTTTTTTACATTTGTTTGTTTGGAAGTTGTGTTTGATGTAAGGTCTAAAATATTAATGGTTGAATAAAATAGACCTAACCATTCCTGATTTGGCAAGAAAAGTTAAGTCTGCCCTATCGGGCATTAATATAGCACAAGGAACCAAACATCAACCAAGCCAGTTCTGGATAGAAATGGAACTTTGACATAGACTATTATAGACACTTGCCTTAATGAAGCGTACACTTCACTCTGATGATGGAACTTCTGAGATACATATGTTTACAGGACCGATCTATTGTCTTCATTGTTGAGATTAAACAGAACAATTCCCAGTGGATGAAAGTCTGATGGATTGTTGAAAAAACTAATCTTTGCAAAGAAAATTGAAGGCAATAACTTAAGAACACTTGATTGGAAACAAATTTCTTTCCTTACAATCTAAGATGTTCTTAACTGATATGGTGATTTCATATGTATGAAGGTTTGTTTCTCGCAAGACAGCTGGAAACTGCAATGACATTTCAAAGATTGGACCGTATCTGTGATTATGTTTAATGATATACATTATGACAGCTATCATGGTATTGTCGTGGAAAATCAACCCCTCTTTACTAAAAACAAATGCACTTCAACTCAGGACTCCCCTGAGTGGGGTGCGTCTCATACCTTCTACCTTCCTGAATGCTCGTAATTTGCGACAGTAATTCACATTCTCCTCATGGTTCATACTTCATCTTTGTCCACAAAGTAAGTGTTACGTTAAGCTCATGGGCCACACTCAGGTCATCTCTTATCACAAAGTAAGCTTAATGATCAGCTCATGGGCCACACTCAGGACACCCCAACAAAGGCATTAAACTTTAGAAACGCCACTCTGTGGGCACATGGTATTTGCTTGCTCATGACTATCTCTCAGCATAAGGCACATCAATTATGATGAACATAGAAATCGTCTGTATGTGTAATTTGTCCTATCCCAGAAGTCATTTACTGTGAGTGTGGACTCCACATTGATATGTTTATAATAAAACTACATGATTATACATTGCACATTGATATTTTCACAAGTATAAGGTTATTTATGCATTTTATAGAAAAATCCCCAACAGTATGTTCTGAATTTCTGCTGAATACCATAAACACTCATAGTAACCTGTTGATGTCAAAATTTTCCTCGACCCTCATAATCTGAGGTGGGGATCATACATTGAGTTGTGTCGGTGTGATGGAAATTTCATCAATACACACTCTTAAAGGAGTACGAACAGGGACAAAATTCTCTTGGCACAATTAGCAGTTTATTTGCAAATAGAGAGACGTGTCAAACACTTACAGAATAATAATTCGAGGAGCCTCTGAAGGAAAACACAAGAACATGAGTATATATTACAGTTAAAAAGGGTGTGGTAAGATGCTACCCAGCTGTCTTATGTCACACAGGTTTTACCCAAAGGGCAGGCTGTCCTCCCCCACATGGGAACAAAGGACAGATACCCTTATTGGTTTAGTCAGTTGAGCAGATGGTCAAAGTACCCAGTAATCCTCTAACATTATCCAGATGTGTGTCACAACCAAAGACAAGAGTTACATACCAGGCAATAGATAAGGAAACATGTCTCCAATGTACATTAAAGAAATTGCCACAACAGTTGGAGTGTGGTGTGTCAATTTTCTTGTTAACAGTCATTTTAATTTGAGGAACAATAAGACCTCATTGATCAGATACATTTTTGTTGTTTTGTCTTAGTCTTTTGCAACATGTATGGGCCTTTTATTTTCATTAGGAATTTAATTGTACTTGTAATGTTTTATCAAACATAATGTTTTTCTTTAAATGTTTGATGGGGGGAGTGAACACATTAGCCCATTGGCTTTTTACCACTATACAAAACAGCTGATTTCTAAGACCTACCCCCTGGAGAGTGTTCTTCACTTGGCTGGATGTTGTGAAGGGTTTTTTCTTTAACATGGAAAAGATCCTACAATCATCCACCACTGTTGTCTTTGGTGGATGTCTAGGCTTTTTTGTATTGCTGAGCTCACCAGCGCATACCTTTTTTCTCAGAACCTACCATACTGTTGATTTGGCCACTCTTTATGTTTCTGCTCTCTCTTTGATGAATTTTTATTTGTTTTGCTGCCTAAGTGTGACGCTCATGTGCAAAGGCTTATGCAAACTAGACCAACTGACAACACCACTCTCCTTATGGTGAGAGACCAACAGCTTCTCTCACAGCTTACCTATTCCATCCTAAATCCCCCACACTAGGTTTCCATTAAAGGAAGGTAATTAGGCTTTTGTATAACAACATGTAATTTATTTGAGAACACACTAATACAGTGATTCCAATCAACACAACCCAGAAGGGTTTGTGTAAGTTATAATGCACCAAAGGGATGGAAATTGCAAATAATACCACCTGGGATATACACGGCACACTGGGTGATAGGTGGGGGGAAGGGAAATGGGAAGGGAACAAGAAAATAAACTAAGACTACTATGATGAAAAGAAAAGGGAACATTGGTAACAATTTATTTGAAGGGGTGTGCATAAGAGTGATATGACGTTGTCATGATACTGTCATAACCATGACATGACACATGAAGGAATCATTATAAACATTTATGAATGTTGTCATTAGGTGTAATAAGGTCAATTATGTCTTTTTTCATGCAAGGTTGATTGCTGTTTGTGATGTCTTTATTATGACACCTTGACATTAACTGAGTAGACGGAACCTGTCAATGTCTTCGTTATGACAACTTGACATTAACTGATACAACATAACCTGTGAATGTCTTTATAACAACTTGATTTTAACCACAACAACATTAGATTAGATTGCAATTGAACATGTACAGTATAATGAAATTGAAGGAGTGGGGTAGCATGCGCAACTGGAATGCAGGAAAAGCAGCAGTGAGGTTCTCGAGGTGGACATGTATGTGTAACAACTGAAAACGTCCTTATCAGATTTTGCAAATGAGTGTCCAGTAGTAGAAAGGGTGGATATGGTTAGTAATGGTCACAGGGTACAGAAGGTTCCTGAGCCTTCTGGTACAGGAACAAAGAGACCTGAAGGGTCCCTGGTGATACCGTGCCCCTTGTGCAGACACCGCGCTGGAGGCCTAAGATGGCTGGGAGCTGGGTGTAAGTGATGTGCAGGGTAGTTTCCACCACCTGTTGCAGGGCCTTCCGGTTGGCTACGGAGCAACCGCCAAACCATACTGTGGCACAGTTAGTCAGAAACATAACTGGTCATAAACATGTCATAGCAGGACTGATTATCAAACTTGAAGAAACAATTTAGCTTTTTGTTGGCATTAAATACAACTGTCATCTGCGTTAAGTTTTGAAATTGGATGTCATGAGACCCTTATAATTGTGTCATGAATTTTCTTGACCTCAAGTGCAGTGGAACAATTTTGACTTGTCATAAAGATCTCCTGAAGTTTTATAATGTCAAATGCTATTACAGTGGCGTGAAAAAGTGTTTGCCCCCTTCCTGATTTCTTATTTGTGTGCATGTTTGTCACACTTAAATGTTTCAGATCATCAACATTTTTTCAATATTTGTCAAAGATAACACAAGTAAACACAAAATGCAGTTTTGAAATGAAGGTTGTTATTATTAAGGGAAAACAAAATCCAGACCCACATAGCCGTTTGTAAAAGTGATTGTCCCTACAACCTAATAACTGGTTGGGCCAGCCTTAGCAGCAACAACGGCAATCAAGCGTTTGAGATAACTTGCAATGAGTCTTTTACATCGCTGTGGAGGAATTTTGGCCCACACATCCTTGCAGAATTGTTGTAATTCCGCCACATTGGAGGGTTTTCTAGCATTACTTGCCTTTCTAAGGTCATGCCACAGCATCTCAATGGGATTCAGGTCAGGACTTTGACTAGGCCACTCCAAAATCTTAATTTTGCTGGTGTGTTTTGGATAAATGTCCTGCTGCAGAAACCAAGTTCTGCTTGAGGCTTTAGCTTGACATTCTACTTCGGGATTTTTTGGTAGACAGCAGAATTCATGGTTCCATTTACCACAGCAAGTCTTTCAGGTTCTGAAGCAGAAACACAGGCCCAGACAATCACACTACCACCAACATATTTTGCTGTTGGTATGATGTTCTTTTTCTGAAATGCGGTGTTACTTTTACGCCAGATGTAATGGGACACACCTTCCAAAGAGTTAAACTTTTGTCTCGTCAGTCCAGAGTATTTTCAAGATGTTTTTTATGCTCAGCAGGGGTTTTCATCTTGGAACACAATGGCCATGAAGGCCATTTTGACCATCCTCTTATGGTGGAGTCATGAACATTGACCTTAACTGAGGCAAGTGAGGCCTGCAGCTCTTTGGATGTTGTTGTGGGGTCTTTTGTGACCTCTTGGTTGAGTCGTCGCTGCGCTCTTGGGGTAATTTTGGTCAGCCGGCCACTCCTGGGAAGGTTCAATACTGTTGAGTCTCAAAAGCTTTAGAAATTGCTTTACAACCTTTTCCAGACCGATGGATCTCATTTACTTTCTTTCTCCATTGTTTCTGTATTTTTTTCCTGTTCCATGTGATATCCATGAACAAAAGTTATGCAGCCAGAAAGTCAGGGGAGAGACATCTTTACTCAGCATGAGACGTCGATGTTAACAGTACGTAGTTTCTCTCTCTCTCTCTCTCTCTCTCTCTCTCCAAAGAATACAGGAAGTTCCAGAATACTTATACCGAATACAAGGGATGCGGACATTGGTCAAACCCAGCCAAATATCCTCTTGATTGAGAACATGTGTGGCAGTAATCAGGCCTGGGTGTGGCTAGAGGAATTGAAGTGTGATAAACCACAGTTGAGTTGTTTTAACAGGGGGGCAAACACTTTTTCACAAAGGGCAATGTGGGTTTGGCACAACGTTCTCAGCATGTACATTTTGTACGTTGAAAATAATATAGTGGATTCCTTGTTCTTCCTTAAAAAGAGGGTTCCAACATATTCACAGCAGGTACATTTAATAAAAAATATGTCCTTTCGTGCTTGTCAAAGATGTCATAAAATGTTATAACAATGTCAAATGCTATTATAAATGCTTGAATAATTCCCTTGTCCTCTACTGCAGCGGTATAATATTTTATTTTATTTGCACAACGTTCTCAGCGCGTACATTTTGTACGTTGAAAAAATATATAAATAAAAAAGATTACCTGTTGATCTTCAAACAGAGGGTTCCACCATACTGTATTCTCTGAATGTACATTTTGGACGTAGTTTTTTTACACCAAAAAAACACAACAGAAAACAGGATTACAGGAGAACAGAGTCCTTCCAACTGTTCTTAAGTGTATTTATACATTATTTGGAGGAGTTTTCTCCTTTTTTTCTTTGCCGTGATTGTTTCAGCCAACTCCTTTGCTAGAGCCACCCTGCAGCGTCATATCTGTATTGGGAAAGATGCTCCTTATAGGCATGCAATTCATCAGTGAGGATCGATGTTCTGGGTCTGATGAATTGTCAGATATGGCCTGTAAGGGTTTGCCTAGAGTGGTCCCTGACGAGTCTCAGAATGGGTCTTCTGGAAGGACCATCAACCTCCAGTATCCCAAAGAACCACTGGCATTCACAGTGCCAAGTGTTGCCACATGGGCCACGATGGTACTGAAAAGTAAAGATAAATACTTTAATAAGGGTTGGGCTTTATAAATGTTAAAACTCATTGGGATCCTTTCCACTTGAACCGCGGTTTACAGCATTTGTATATTAATTAACGCACAAATTCGTGGGCAGACAAGGAAAAAGTGGACATCAATGTTTTGCCTTATACAAGTAAAATACATAAATGTTAAGTAAGGTTATTGTACAGCTGCTCACAAATATGCAGCCTACCATGCGTTTTGAGGGCAAATTTGCTCTCTTCGATAACAACAAATAGATAACGACCACCAATTCTCATTCCTCTTGTCCTCATTCGCATGAGGGAAGCAACACACTCCTTCAATGACGACATAAACAGTAAGTTGACTTATGCCCTAGTATTGAATTTGATAAATATCATGTATGCATATTTTTAGGAATAAAGTATGTAAATGTGCGTTTCACTCACGCTGTTCTTGTCAGTGTTCTCAAGCTTGCTGCTATTCCCTCAGAGATCATGGTAAGTTGCTTCAACTGTAAACCTTGTGCAAACTTGAAGAAAGGAATAAGCAGTTAAGAAACCTCATTGCAGACACTCTAAATTTGTATTGTTGTTGCAATAAGGGCAGGAAACTAAAAAAAAACATTACTATGCACAACCAAACTAGTTAGCCACCTCACTATTTCATTAATCATTAGGTGTTCCTTTTTTAAGACTTATAGGAATTATTTTATAGGAAATATATTTCTCCTGTGATAAGAAATTACAGGCTGTAGTGGAACAAAGGGAAAGGATCTTCATATCATATCTACATTACTCATACTGCTAAATAATGTATGAAAAAAGTGTTAAATAATACTGTACCTGAGCATGAACCCAAGACATTTCGCCAAACTACGTCTTGAGGAATATTGTAATGCTTACAGACCCTGAGGGAAAAGAAGGCAAAATGCTGTTAAAAATCATATACAGAAATATCAAATATCATATTAGGTAGAAAATATTATTATTAACCTAATGCAAATTTCAGACTTCAGACTTGATAATGTGAGATCTTGAATGTGCCCTGTTCTCTTTCGTGGTTTTTGAACACAGCCTATCCATTCCCCATTATTGTGTCTCGTTCTATTCCCTATATTAGTTCTGTTTGCTGTCAGTCCTTGTGGGGTATTGTTTGTACGTCCAACTCTGAGCCTTCACGGCCCAAGCATTCGAACCTGATACAAAAATATGCCTACTTTGATATCCTGACCTTTGCCTGCCTACCGACCGCCTCTCCGGATTTCCCCTCTTGTGCTTCAGCCTCCTGCCTACGTGTTCCGTCTGGTACCGACTATTTGCCTGCCCTTCTTTGATTCCTCTTAGTATCGGAACACCTATTTTTTTAAGTCATAATGCATGTTCTGGTGCTGTCAGAGGAGTGACCACTGTCTAAATGTTTTAATTCCATTGCGTTTTGCATTTTTATTTTCACTGTGAAGCACATAGAACTTCTTCTATGTATGATTTGTGCTATATAAACAAACTTGCTTACTTACTTGCTTGTAATAATCCTGTCATTGCAGTAATTGCCTAGTTTCTAACTCAACAACAAACTGTCTCTGATTTGGATGTCCTTGAATTGTCGTGCCAAATAATGTGAACAGCTAGATATCCATTAGACAGGGAAGTACATAACTTGACTCTTGCTTGTTGCTCTTCACCTGACCAGAGACAAAGAGAGCAGAATTGTTCCAGACTGAGTGAAACAGAAGACATAAACGCACAAAGTTGCCACGAATTTGTAGTTATTTGATGTAGGCTAAACATAACAATTTTCTTTTGGATTTTACCATTGACATCGATATTTCTTGTTCTAGGTAAAGTTAGGCCTAATAATCACTAAACATTAACAAATCGATACAATTATTAACTACCCAGCCAGCAATACACCAAAGGCCCACCGGTGGGATGCTTTCATTACAATGCCTTCCAACAAAACCGTGATCAGTGGCTCAACGGCGGCTAGCCGCTTTTATGCACTAATCCCAGTGGGATGCCACACTCTCCAATATTAGGTTTTATTTATTATAATTTGGGTCGTATCACAAATGACAGTGAACTGAATAAAATCTAAACAATTTATTTAAAATAATGCAAGATGCATACAAAAAATACATGCATTGTACAGCAATCATACAAAATAAACATGTGCAAATGAATTTATATAAATGTAAAAAATGTGTCCAGCAATAGAAATAGTAAAATCACAGTATTTTAATGTGAAAAAGTACAAAATAAACAAGGGCTAGAATGGCAGTAATATACATAAGTATGACCTAGCAGCAATCGATAGTTATTGAATAGTATAGATACATCAGTGCTATAAGTTTATGAATGGTGGCACCACACAACTAAAGTCAGAGTGAAGAACATTCACACACAGCTTTAAATAAATTAAGAGGACAATGCATATACATAACACTGTACATAGCAGCAGTTTAAAATTAGTACCTTAGATTAGCAGCAATATTGGTTGTGCTGGAGCTGTCATTCATATTCACAGCAGGTCCCTTAGTACCATCACAACATCTTCTACCACCTGCACAGCCATTTGCTTGGACACAAGCGAGCACTTTGGCCTTCTTGTTTGAACGCTCGTGCAGTTCTTCACTCATTGTGCCTATGAAGTGAATGACATGGACCTACAAAAAAGCAGCTAATCACCATCACATACCAGTGACAAATTCCATGACATCCAAGACAAATTAAAGGTGCAAGCAGTATTTAGCGTGTTTCAGCATTGAAGCTACTACTAGCCAGATGGAAAAAATATATCCATTTACATTCATAAATGCAGGCAATATGACATCTATGTTTTTTCCCTTTCCTATAGTGCCCCAATGTGGCCAATTTGAAACATCATTCACACAATGCAAATTCACCACCCTGATCATGCTTACCAAATTTATTCTCACTGAGTTACAAAGAACAATAGATTGTGTTATGGCTATTGTAGCACAACTGTTTAGCCTAACAGAATGTACTTGCATGTTACATTGAAATAGTTCAGGAAATTTACCTCAATAGGTATTATGATAACATTTTCTGCATAAGATAAATATGGATACTTCAAAAGTCTGACACTCTCCGAACAATACAACAGTACGAGCACCAAACAATGTAACTAGGAAGTTGTTTGAATTTTTCAGTATGTAATACATGTAGCCTAATCGCAAGAGGCCCTTAGCCCAGGGCTTAGGAGGCACTTAGCCCTATGCAAAGATACAGTGTGAACACATCTAGTGTGGTTGGATGTATTACACACTCTCCAAATCAAATGAGCTCAAACAAATAAAATAAAAAATCTAATATAAAAAAATCATATTTAGTTGTAAATGTTTTGTGCATTAACTTACATAATCCTTAACCTTTTTCTCAGTGTGCACCACCTTATAATAACATATCCTATGTACATTATTATTGAAAAATAATTTTTATTTATAACTTTGCCCATATTTATTTTCCTTTGAAAATATAGTCTGACGATAGTGACTGCAAAGATTTTTTTATCACCCACATGGTTGCACATAGTTCTTCTGAGACTGGCCCTGAAAAGTTGGTGCTAACCCTGGTCCAGAGCATGGCCCACTATCCCTAGGCTAAGGGTGGTGCTTTCCCACTTCCAAATATGCAAGGGTGTACACTTTGGAGCCCCTTAGTCCAGGTCTTAGGATGCTCCTAGCCCTATGCTAAGGTCCAAATTTAAATAATAAATCGATGTATGCTGGCTAAGCCCAGAGTCTATTTAAACCTAGTCCAGATCAGAAGCATGACATGACCAGATGGACAAGGACAACAAGGGGGGGAGTCAGCAGAGTGGCAGCTGAAATCGTCAGGTACCTTCTTGATCTGCAACACAACCAGTAGGTCTTTGGACAGGGAGAGCAACGGGTCAAGCCTGATACTCTGCCGGTGTGGTCCAAGACCTCATGTCCTCCTAAGTTTAAAAGAGCAGAAGACAGGGAACGTTTAGAAAATGCATTCTTTAGATCTATAAAGATTTATAGTGGAGAATGAGAATTGACCCTACTCCCCCAGCACAATAATATAGCAGCGTAAGACGTTGGGGCTGAGATAGGGGGGGTCCAGTGACAATGTGGACCTATCCAGGGAGGCCCCCTAACAGGGCCCTAGAGGCAGGAAACCAACCCACCCACATTGCCAAGCATCAACCAAAGGGACACCCACCCACCACAACCATCCTGAATGAAGGCCGAGTATTTCCAGCAGAGTACAGCCCAATTGCACAAGTGCGACATCAACAAGCCAGTGACTCTACCCCCGAATGGCATTGGAGGGAGGGCACTGCAGTGGCGATGAGAGCCCATCTGGCAAGACAGCAAGGTTGGACAGTATCCGGCCTTTCTGGTCACCTACATGCCCCTGGGCCAGACTACACTTAATCATAGAACAGGCTGAAGAGATGAGTCTTTAGTAGACACTTGAAGGTTTGCATTGAGGTTTGCAATTTCTAACTTTAATTGGCAAACCATTCCACAGCAGTGGAGCTCTATGAGAGAAGGCCCTGCCTCCGGCTGTTTGTTTAGAAATGTTAGGTACAATTAAAATGCCTGCATCTTGCGATCCAAGGTTACATGTAGGTATGTATGGCTGGATCATTTCAGCGAGATAAGTAGGAGCAAGTCCGTGTATTGTTTTATAGATTAACAATAAAACCTTAAAATCAGCACTAACCCTAGGCAGCCAGTGTAAAGAGGCTAGTACTGGAGTAATGTGTTAAAAATGGTTTGTTCTAGTTAGGATTCTAGCAGCCGGGTGCAGCACTAATTGAAGTTTATTTATTGATTTATCAGGCTAACCGGAAAAAAGAGCATTGCTGTAATCTAATCTTGAAGTAACAAAAGCATGGATTCTATTTTCTCCATCAGTTTTGATAGAAAATTTCAGATTTTTGCAATGTTTCAAAGATGAAAATATGCAACTCTTCGGATATAGTTTATATCTTCATCAAAAGAGAGGTCAGTGTCAATGGTAAAGCCGAGATTTCTAACGGTTTTCTGGGATACGACCATGCAGCCGTCGAGGTTCATCTAAAATGAGCATTTCTGTTTTTCTCGAGTTTAACCTATTTGGTTATTTGTGTTTTCTTTTTCTTTAAAACATTGTGGTAGATTACCAATTTCTCGAAATGGGTATAGACAAAGTTTTAATAAAAATCTAAATATCCGTAGCTTTTCACGCATAGAGTAAATCTGCAGTAGTCTGATGTTTTGCTCCACAACCAACATCATGCTTAAAACGTGGCAGAAATCCCAGGCAAGCAAATGCATGTTCCCAATCATGAAGAAACCCCCACACACAAATATGTTTTACCTGCTTGAACTTAACCTGTGATTATTAGGGCTACCAGCGATGGATATTCAAAACGCAAATGAAAGCACTCTTATCATAAATTTGATGTCATTAGTAGCCAATGATAATCAATTAACGCAATTTTCTGAGACGCAAAGCAAGCAGAAACACATGCCCTACCTGAGGTGGGGCATCAAATATAAATCATCATTCTTACGCAGAGTGCTTCCAGACACACTTTTTCTCCTCAAATATTGTGAAGAATTGCATATAATGTTTTATCTTGAAGGCAGTGCCATGTTACCGCTATCTAACCAATAGATGCTTAATATTCTAAACAATTCCTGTCTGAAAAAGATATAACACCAGGTAGGCCTATTGTATGGTAACCCACAAGTGCAAAATACAATATTAGCGATCCAAACAAAAATGTAAAACACAATATTAACAAAAATGTATAAGAACACTGCATTTCAGAAAACAATCAACTACTCACAACACAACAACATTAAGTTACAACGAAACAGCATTAACTCACAACATAACTACATTCGCTCAGAACACAACAGCATTAGCCCACCACTAGGGGCAGTGCAAGGGGATGTTTTGGGTTTTGTACCTTCGGTTGAAAAATCAAGTGAAGTCACTCAACATAAGATTATACTTAATAAAACTTTCATTGGTGAATGTAAATTAAATTGGGTTATTTTTGGTTGGGATTATTTCAATTAGACCTTATGCACATTCTATGACCGAATGTTCCATGCCCACTTCCTACTGGTGTGCAAGTTTCTGGTTTTGCATAGTACAAACCAGTAGATAATATTGCTGGTGCTGTGTCTGGCTTTTTTTTCTTTTTTTCTGGTGTCTCAGGGACTTGCCTAACCTTAACATTAATAATATTAAGAGTTAAATCCGCTTCCAAAACTCCAGCTAGCAAGAATGAAAACGGGTTGAAGATGTATATAGGAAGCTACATAGACAACTATGAAAGTAAGTGCCAATACAATAACAGATTTGCAATCATACATTCAACTACTTTGCTAGTCAGCGAATGTAACATATATGTTAGCTAGTTCATGTTAACTGTCTTACAGGAAATCTATCTGAAAATGTATGTATTTGTGTTAGCTTCCAATATAATTATAGTAGGAAGCTATAATGCATAACAATAAGTATTATTTCATATTTTCGGCAGCGTATCTAACAAACATACAGTGACAGGGAAAGCTGCCTGTCACAGGTCCCTGAGGAAGAGCGTAAAGCCGCACAGCATGCGAGTAGGGAAAGATGATAGATACTGTAGATAGAAACAACATTGCTAAGAACTTATTCTGTGGGACACTAATTCAGGTCAACATATGTAGGAGACAGTGTTTATATCAAATCTTATCACTAGATTATCGTAATATTCTCACGAGTATCCATAACTGAGGGTTGTTGAACAAGGAACAAAACATTTAACCTCCTCCAGTTGTCTTCATGACCTACCTTTATAGGGCCTGAGCTGTGCACTTTGTCAGTCTTAACCTGAATACATTCTGGTAAATTACATGTGCTTTTAATTTCTGCACTTCATAATGTTATTCACTTCATAGAGGTTATATCACTCTGTACCAGTGATAGTGGTTTGAAGCCACTGCTCCTGAGTTGCAGGAAGTGCTATGTGCACCCACCTGGTTGGTCAGCTTTACCAGATGGCACTCTTCTCAATACTCAACACTCATGCTGCATCATTTGTTCAGAGACAGAACAACGTTGGTACAAGCCAAGAAAACTTGTGATTCTTTACAGTGCCCAAAACAATGCACAGGCATTTAGTTATCCTATGTTATAGTAAGTCTGTTGCAACAGATTATATTACTCCTTGTTCTTTAGGCTGTGAAGCCTGGTCCAGTTGATTGCATGGCAGTTTGGAACCGACTAACTTGTGTGCTGATGGAATAAGGTAAGGTTAGAGGCACCTACAATTTATGTTTTAGAAATGTGATATTTGGAGTTTGTAAACCTGTTATGATCCATGTTATTTGATGTTCCTCTTTAAGCCATAAATTATACCAAAAAAATGCTTTAAATGTTTTGCATGAGTTCCCTCTACAAAGCCCTCCACAGACAAATGCCTGACATAGACCTTCTCCAAGTCTCAGAAACATATACTAACTTTACTCCACTTATTGGCCCCTTTGTGACAACCGTGGACATGCCAGCCAATATTCCCCGTTTGAGTGCCCTGCCTTTGGGCCAGGGCAAGCTGGCAGTGTACTGTCTTATTAACCTCCACAGCCATGAAATTGTGAAGATTCCTGTTGCCCCTTCTACACCACCACTTCCATTAGATTGCTGCAGGCTTCAGTCTTTACTCATCAAGAGCAGCTCAACGACAAAGCCACGACACCCCAACAAAATCCAGTCTGGTACAAGGGAGCAGAGCAGCAGCACCGAATGGCATCAGCTATGGGAAAGCAGAATAGCATTCTTCTTGCTTCCCAGAGGTTTGCCATGTACTAGCGGAAACATCCACTAACCACCTAGTGGAACACATGTTCAAGGGATCTGGTATGCAGACCATGGAGATGAAAAGGGTGCTGCACATTTGGCTTGTAGTCCACACAGATGCCCCATGGTTAGGATCTGTGATGGTAATTTCATTGTTAGACACTTTTAAAGGTGTGAGTACTGAGGCGAAATTCTCTTGGCACATTTTACAGTTTATTTCCAAAAAGAGAGACGTGTCAAAAGCTTACAGAATAATCATTTGAGGAGCTTCTGAAGAAAATATATGAACAGTTCATATTTATTGTAGGTAAGACGGGTGTGGTAAGATGCTGCCCAGTTGTTCTATACCAACAAAACACATTCCCTTTGTTCTATCACAATCCTAGGTTTCACCCAAAGGGTGGGCTGTCCCCCGATCTTATCCTGCCATAATGTCTACCGTTGTGTTTACCGAAACGGCCAATTGCCCCTACTTCCCCCAACAAACACATTCCAAAGGACAGGTACCCTTATTTGATTAGGCAGACAGGGTCAGAGTACCTAATGATGCTGATATTACACAGACGGGTGTCACAACCATAGACATGAGTTACATACCAGGTAACTGAAAAGCAAACATTTCTCCAATGTAAATAAATTTAAGAATTTCCATAACAGATCGCCTCCAGATGGCATCATATTTAATTTCCATAACTGATCGCCTCCAGATGGCATCATATTTGACCCAAGTGTGAGGTCAAAAGGCTTTGAAAATACAGAATGGAGAGTTTTACTTTGAAGAGATCACATGCCTACTACTGGAAAGTGCAGGGTCAAATCTTTCTTACAGGTTGAGGCTGGCGTGACTTTGTCATCTGTGCTCAGGAGGACATTCTAGTTGAGAGGATATAAAGAAGATCTTCAGGTTTCAAACACTATTAGAGAAGTTGACCACTCATTTTTACCACTAATTGCCAAAAATTTGTTACAAATTAATATTATGTATTAGTATTTGTTTAAGGTTTTTATATTTTAGCACCTGTAGGAATTCCCAAGAAAAAACCAATATGGATTGTATGAAGAATACATTTTAATGTGTATCATTTCAACAGTTCATATTTATTAATAAATGTATATCTTCTGTATTACAGTGACATGCTGTTGAATCTTAAATATTTTCTGTTCGGTGCTTACTAAAACCAATTTGCTTATTAAGGGCAATACAAGATTTACACAAACAAGCATGGCAATGCAAATATTGATGCTACCTGAGAATGTAAGAGGGATGACTGTGTTAAACAGCTTCTTCTCCTTTACTCATTTACACTCAACACTTTCCTTTCCAACAATTTTTGGAAAGGAAAGACAAAGCTGGCGTGGTCGAAAAAAAATCTTTAACTGAATATAGACACCTCAAATTGGAGATCTGCGGGGTGTGAAGACGCTTGATTCAACCCTGAATTACACATAAGCTTTCGAAGTATTGTCCTGTTGTTAAAACGGAAGGCCAAAAGGCAGCCCCAAGAAATTTTTTGGGGGGAGCAATATGGGGGTATGTACAAAGTCCTGCAAGATACCAAAAGGGCTTTGCAGCACTCCCAGGAACTCCTGGCTGCCATGGAATCGCGGCCAGCGCTCCCCACTGCACAGGAACCGCAGCCAGCGCTCCCCGCTGCCCAGGAGCCGCAGCCAGCGCTCCCCGCTGCCCCGCGGTCGTCGCCGCCAGCTCCTCACGCTGCCCCGCGGTCGTCGCCGCCAGCTCCTCACGCTGCCCCGCGGTCATCGCCGCCAGCTCCTCACACTGCCCAGCGGTCGACGCCGCCCACGGAGGACTGGCCGCCGTCTACGCCGCCCACGGAGGACTGGCCGCCGTCTACGCCGCCCACGGAGGACTGGCCGCCGTCTACGCCGCCCACGGAGGACTGGCCGCCGTCTACGCCGCCCACGGAGGACTGGTCGCCGTCTACTCCGCCGCCCGTTGAGGACTGGCCTCCACCGCCCGAGCCAGCGGCGCCCCCTTCTGTCCCGGCTCCACTGGTGTGGTTTATTTTGGTTGTCAGCCGTAGGCGCTACTACACCCTGTCATTGTCTGCTTTCAGTTTGTAAGTTTGTTCTTTTGTTTCCTTTGTTCATTAAACACATGGATCACTACCAGCATACCGTCTCTGCGCCCGTGTCCTTCCACCAATTCAAACAGATTTATGACACACTGCTTGGATCACAATATATTTGGGGCTTATTTCCCCCCCCCCC
>JACXGJ010002947.1:0-59082 GCA_016801105.1 Esox niger
ATAGAACAGTATTATAGAGACTGAGACAGTCTGGTCAGGATAGAACAGTATTATAGAGACTGAGACAGTCTGGTCAGGATAGAACAGTATTATAGAGACTGAGACAGTCTGGTCAGGATAGAACAGTATTATAGACTGAGACAGTCTGGTCAGGATAGAACAGTATTAGAGACTGAGACAGTCTGGTCAGGATAGAACAGTATTATAGAGACTGAGACAGTCTGGTCAGGATAGAACAGTATTATAGAGACTGAGACAGCCTCTGACCTCACCTGGGATGTGGAGAAGCAAGAGAGAATGATGGTGGCAGGAGAGGATGAGAGAGGCGATGGTGGCATGAGAGGATGAGTGAGGGGGATCTTGGCAGGAGAGAGATGGGGAGATGGAACGGGTAAAGACATGGAACCTAGGAAACCTTGGACAGTGTATCCGGTTTCTTGGTTGTCCTGGTGAAGGGCTCTGATTTGAGAACATGGACCGAAGACAAGGGAAAGGCACTCCCAGAAGTCAATCATAGTGTCAGTCTTATCAAAACCTTTGAGGAGGATTTAAGTTTTTGTATAATTCCTGAAATTGACTTGAATTGAAATGGAATTGAGCTCAACCCTGGCGCTCAAGCTATTAGAACAAAATAATTACAGGTGGTTACGTTTAAAAAGCACAGGCTCCTCCCTGTCATGTATTAATAACCGTGGTTAGGTCACACCTATCTGGTGTCTACGGCGCCGGTAGCGATCTGGTGACCTTCTTGAAATACAACATGAGGCTTGGGACGTCTGCATTAGCTATGTTGTCATGGCCGCAACGATTCCCAGGAACATGTTGTTTGTCATGCAAGGATCAAGGGGAGTAGCTGGCATTTCACACACACACATTGTCTCATTTTTCGTTCCACCTGTTCTGTCCCTCCCACTGATCATCGTGTTCCCATTTCAAAACAGCATAGGAGTGTCTTGAGGAGCGCCAGTTGAAACCCCATCCAAAACACACTAGCACCCCGATCACTGTCTCAGTCTCTATATAACCATCCCATTTGAAATGTATGTTGTGTTTACATTTGTGAAGACTTTCTCCCATCCCTGTCTTTACGACGCTGCCTAAAGTCTCCCATATCTCCTCTCTTCACACCCTCAGAAATCGGCCTGGCCAGCCTGACGCCTTTATGAGGCTAATCATGGCACGCTATATCAGTGGGTGGAGAACAGCAGTAAAATCACTGTTATTTCTGCTCTCCTACACACTGGGGCTGATGCAGCCCAGCGCTAATCCAACGTCTTTGTGTTTTGCTGAATGATTCAGAAGGACGTGCCTCGATAGGGAAAGACAGTCGTCCTCGTCTACTTCTGAGCCACAGACATGGGATATTTCAGAAGATGTCTAAATAGTCGGAAGTCTCTCGTCCCATCTTCTTGGGCTATTTTAACACTGGGCGGTGTTAGGACGGTGGTCAGTGTTTTGCGGTTGAGGAAGTGACAGAAGTTCATGGGAGCAGAGTCAAAGGTGGTTGAGGAAGAGGCAGAAGTTCATGGGAGCTGATTGACAGGTGGTTGAGGAAGAGGCAGAAGTTAATGGGAGCTGATTGACAGGTGGTTGAGGAAGAGGCAGAATTTCAAGGGAGTTGAATGACAGGTGGTTGAGGAAGAAACAGAAGTTCAAGGGAGTTGAATGACAGGTGGTTGAGGAAGAGGCCGAAGGTCAAGGGAGTCAAACAAAAAGAGAGAAGGAGAAATTACTCTGCATTGCTGTTGGAAGCACGGCGTTCCGAACTGCTCCGAACTGCTGTGCTGCATTAAACCCAGTTACTGCAAAACATGACTGTTAATGAGAAGACGCTGCTGCCGACACTCGGTTTGTGCTGCAGTCTAAGACTAAGAACAGGAACACGAGAGAGAGAGCTGGGATCTCTGGAGAGGAGGATCAGTAGAGCCATCTATTATTCAGAACTGGCGCATCCAGAACAGAGCAGAGAATAACAGATAGAAAGGAAGGAGACAGCAGTGTCCGGTCACATATCCAGTAAGGGAACACAAGAGATTCAAGACATAGACTGATGGATTAAATGAAAGCGAAGACAGAGTAAGAGCTTATTTATATTACGAAAGAAGATAATAAAAGACTGGATGGATTTTAGTTGCATAATCATTTCCACTGCATTTTCATGTACATCGGCATGTTAGAAACATGATACAGTTGTCTTGCAAAGCTCTACGGGAGCTCAATCGAAAATGTGGCGCACGCTACCTCTTGAGCTATCGATATCTGCAAGCATACACAGAGAATAATTGAGTGTCTCTTGCCTTCTTCGATATGTATTGGAAATGTAAATAAGCCCTAAGAAAGAGGCAGACTAGATAGTTATCAACAGGATGTTGCCAGGTGACCTCACAGCAGCGAGTCCAGAATGCCAGGAAGGGGAGGGGGGCTATGCGGGATCTACGTTGGCATGTGCCATTAAGCTGACGTTTCTAGACGTACATAAATATTTAGGAGCATTTAATTGCTGAGGTAGTTTTGTCACTAGCGCGGACAATTAACCACGAAATTATGGACTGTAACAGAGAGCTTCAGTCACCTTTTATCAGAACAAAAACAAATGCACGTCCAGACAATAAAAGTTTTAGTAGTTGAGAGGCTGCAACGTCTGATACATATCAGATTTATTTATGAGACGTTTCTGACACGTGAAACACATGAAAACTGAATTTACTTCAGCACTGTTTCGTGAGGTACTGTACATTACACGATATCACTGCAATTGGGACAGTGTGAAAAAAACGACATTAACACCATCTCGTTTCACATATCACGCTGTTCAATGCTCGTTAGAATTTTAATAAATTAACTAAATTATAATTAATTCCTTGACGTACAGTAGTTCCCGCCTCGGACTAGGCTACGATTGGTTTACTGAGTTGCGCGGCGCATTATGTTATTGGTAGTTCTTTGTGATCTTACCAATTATTCACGTAAATAGCAGAACGGGTCCGTTGGTTTTCAGGCTATAAATAGATAATTACACACGTGCGAAAAAAAACATAATTTTATGAACCCCCCCCCCCCCAAAAAAAGTGGTGGAATCATTCGCAAACCCCAACCCCCAAGACGATTCTACATTGACGCTTCTACAGAATGACCACACAGTTACTCTGCGACAACTGACAACTGAGTCCCCACCCGAGGTGGTGTGAAATAACAGCCTGTGGAAAACGCCGTGGGCTCTATCGGACGTGATGAAACGTACACTTCTTTTGTTATCTTCCGCGTGTGATCGGCTTTGAAAACACGCTAGGTCGTACAAACGCAAATCTCTGTCTATAATTATTGTCCTGTCCACATGGGTGCATAGGCCTTAGAAACAGAGGATATTCTGGCTCCGACAAAGTTTATACTACTTTGCTTACACCTCTGAATACATCCCAGGTCCCCAGACAATTGCGTCAGCAACACAAACACCTGGGCATCCGTGTTATCAAGATGTGACTAAGCCGTAGTCAAATTACAGTATGCTGATGCAAATATATAGAGATGTCATTTGTAGAATGTACACCTCCAGACTTCTTGGAAAAACCCTGGCGAATGTAGCTTACCATTTCCATTTGAAAGCACCATCTGTGCCGAGTACCGCCAGAGTAATGTGTCAACTCTGTTGTGCCATATTAGTAGTTTTATTCTTTAGTCACTGTATGCCTAATGAATCGCTGTATTTCCACCTCAAAGTGTGGGACTGTCATCAGACAAGCCTGAAAATCACGTTTTACTGCACTGCCCCTTTAACACACTGAAGGGAGAGATAAAGGCTACATTCATGTTCCTCAAACAGACTGGGAAGTTGTAGTGACAGTGTTTACAGTGTTTACACACTTTGTATTTTTTCTGCATTCCTCTTTCCCTCGCCATATAACATTATCACTATTGGAAAAGCATTTAAAAAAACTCTGGCAACTACTTGTTTCCCTCCAAGTCTAAGTTTCATTTAAGTGGCCGGACAACAGCGTTTCTACTGCCCTAATTAATGTAAATGGACTTAATATGACCATCCCTCAGTGGTGCTAAAGGCCAATCCCACCTGAGTGCTGGACACGTGCTTGATCCGTGCCACAGGACCGGGGGCAATCAACCGGGTGACAATGCAGGTCCCGTTACTAATGCTCGTTTGAAGAAGGTTCCTTCAGGAGCCACTTGATCATAGCTAAACATTCACCAACAATAAGGTGTGTCTTCTAAAATATAAAACCCGAAGACAAGATTTTTACACAGGCAAGATTTACCAAGGCTGTGGTCATCGCTTTCCCCTCTGTCTCAACAACTCCTTTCAATATGGGAGTCGGAGATAATGATGCCTGTATTACATGTATTCAAGCTTCGATCCTCCCACCTCCCCCTGCATATAAATCCCTCTCGCCCATCGTTCTGTAATATTCAGACAGACGGCATAAATCTTCCACAGATTCAAGACTGGATATCTATTCATCATAGATATGTTCAATAGATGAGAGGCACAAGCTGGGAGACAGAGGGAGATGGAAAGAGGAAGAGATGAGAGCAGTTGGGATGAGAGACCAACCACTGGGACAAACATCGATTGGCGATTTTCAAAAGAGGACACTTTGATTAAGTGTGCGTCAGCAGGAACAGGGAGTGGGTTGAGAGGGGGAGAGAGAGCTGCAGAGGTAGGAATATAGACATGAAGGGAGAGAGACAGAGGGTTAAAGAAGGAGAGAGACAGAGGGTTAAAGAAGGAGAGAGACAGAGGGTTAAAGGAGAGAGACAGGGATAAAGAAGAAGAGAGACAGGGATAAAGAAGGAGAGATACAGAGGGTTAAAGGAGAAAGACAGGGATAAAGAAGGAGAGAGACAGAGGGTTAAAGGAGAGAGACAGGGATAAAGGAGAGAGACAGGGATAAAGAAGAAGAGAGACAGAGGGTTAAAGAAGGAGAGAGAAAGAGGGTTAAAGGAGAGAGAAAGAGGGTTAAAGGAGAGAGACAGGGATAAAGGAGAGAGACAGGGATAAAGGAGAGAGACAGAGGGTTAAAGAAGGAGAGAGACAGAGGGTTAAAGAAGGAAAGAGACATAGAGTTAAAGAAGGAGAGAAACAGAGGGTTAAAGAAGGAGAAAGACAAAGGGATAAAGAAGTAGAGAGACAGGGGGTTAAAGGAGCTAGACAGAGGGTTAAAGAAGGTGATAAAAGTGCTCAAAAGGGACAGAGAGAGGAAGGGAGGGGTTTAAAGAGGCTGAGGGATATGCATTAGCAATGCTGGGGTTTGAGTGTGCTTCAGAAGATAATGACCTATGCTATCTCCTACCTACGATGCACTGCAGAGCACCTGTCAGTCTTTATCTCTCAGTTTTCCTCTTTAATCCAGCAGTGGGCACTTCATTCAAGTGCTAGCTCCCACACATTGGGGTCTGCCTATGCAGTCGCTGAACAACACAAGCATTTAAGGCCTTTTGTAAACTGTCTTTTTAGGTCTGTGTTTCCTCTCTGAGTGTAGCTATTTGCAAATGTTTTTTCCGGTCTTGTGTTTCGCATCTTGATGTTTTGCAACAGACTCCCATCCCACACGGTCTCAGACAGGCTGAACAAACCCTGGAGGGAACAGGAACGAATGACTCATAATCCAGCAGCAATCTGTGAAGTTAGCAGTATCGAACCACTGCAAGCACTTTAGGTTTCGCCAACTATGACACACAAGGACATGCATGAGGTACAAGCTGACACACACACACACACACAGACACACACACACACCTATGAAGGACGTTGCAACGATGACACCAAACACACACAACAACTCATTTATCAGTTCCTAAATTTCAGCTTCACGTATGCAGTCTCACTGATTCACACACAGACAAATCGCCACCCACATACAAACACACACACACACAGACATGGACACACCCCTCTCATAATGAGTTACATCAGATAGCATGCTGGTGAGCAGTAGCCACTGTGCTTGTTCTTGGACGCCAGGTCATAGTTCTGTAGCCAGTCAGTCATCAATGTCCCCTGTACACCCACATTCTCTGCACCAAAGGATTCTGCAGTGGCATTTAAGTTCTGCAAATTCTCATTATGGATGGGCACAGTCATTGAAATACAACAACCAGTGTTAGCGTTGGAACATTTGAAAGGGTGCTAGCAGCTGGTAGAGCGGTTGTGGGATTCAGAACGGGGTTGCAACTGTTTGCACGCACTGCAGTTAAGTCACTCTAGATAAGAATTGCTAGATGTAAGCCCAGAATTATTTTAAATATATATTGTCTAGTAACAATTCATAAAAATATTTAGACAACAGAAGAAATTGAAAGGTGAATGTTGCTTTAACCATGTAGATTTGAAATAATCCCGTGGTTGTGATCACGGGACCGTTCTGGTTCATATGTATATGTACTAAGTGCAGCCAGGACATTCTCATGCAGAGAAAATTGTTCATTTGTCTAGACTGTGTATTGAGAGAAGGGGGAGGATCATGTACCGTGGTGGGAGGATAATGAACCGTGGTTGGAGGATCATGAACCATGGTGGGAGGATCATGAACCGTGGGGGGAGGATCCTGAATAGTGGTGGGAGGATCATGAACCACGGGGGGAGGATCCTGAACCGTGGGGGGAGGATCCTGAATAGTGGTTGGAGGACTATGAACAGTGGTGGGAGGATCATGAACCGTGGTGAGAAGATCATGAACCGTGATGGGAGGATCATGAACCGTGGTTGGAGGGTCATGAACAGTTTGTGTTTGCGTTGCTGTATTCTGCTTTCGTGCAGAATTTGAGCTGAGCAGGTTCGGCAGGTTAGGATAATAAATGTGGCAGTTAATCATAATTAATGTCAGGTTTGGAGACATGTTGCTCCCTTTGTACAATAAATGTAAACGGTCTTCCCTGATTTTTGCAAGGCGTCTCTGACATTAGTGCTCTGAGTTTTGCCATTAAGATCAATGAGCAGATAAAGAAATACTAATTATGAGATGCTTTATGATCTGTAAGTAGTTCAGGAGCAAAGCGATAATGACTTAATGTACAAATGAAAACGTATCTGCAGATCAATACGGTGCCTTCAATGTGTGGACATCACTCTTCTAGCCACGGAGTGACTACAA
Source organism: Esox niger (assembly GCA_016801105.1). Classification (NCBI taxonomy): domain Eukaryota; kingdom Metazoa; phylum Chordata; class Actinopteri; order Esociformes; family Esocidae; genus Esox; species Esox niger. Next base: position 7,104 of record JACXGJ010002947.1, read on the forward strand.
GTGGTTTTGGGTTTGGGTTAGTGTTAGGGTTTGGGTAAGTATTAAGGTTGGGGTTAGGATTAGGGTTTGGTTTAGGATTAGGGTTGGTGTTAGTCTTATGTAAGAACCATGGGATCCTATACTGCGTCCTATACTCTAGAATGGCATGTCGACACCTGTTGGATAATGCTGGGCGCGTGTTGTAAATGCAAAATGTATTTCAATAAGGTTGGAAGGCTTAGGAGTCTGCAGACAGTTACATAATTACAAGGTGTGTTAGTCAACATTGCTACACCATGTGTCCCACACACCAGGTCGACCCATTTATATGCTCCTATATCGCAGCATCTCGCTGGTGCACAAAACAGCCACACGCACGGAAATGGAGAAACAGACCCACCGCCTCGTAAGTTGCCACATTTAACTGGCGCACATAACAACCACACGCGCAGAAATGGAGAAACAGACCCACCGGGTGTCAGGCACAGTAGCTACTGACAACAATACTGTCATCATTAATGTCAGTACATACGACATTAACGATGACAGTAGTGTTGTCAGTAGCTACTGTGCCCGGTTCTGCAGTCAGCCTGTCCCCAAAGTTCCCCGTATGCCCACGTTCTCCAAACCACAATCAGCATCCTCAGTGTCACTGTTCTCTCACACTGCCAAGGTGGTTCCTCAAAGAAACACACTCGTTCTGAAACAAGAGAAAGACACTCATTCAACACGCTCGCACACACAAAGAGGCTTTCCCATTCCGTGGTTTCAACCTGAGCGGCTGGATTTGTTTTCCCAGTTGAAATACATTAACACAGTCTCTCCCGTGGGCGTCTGAAGGAGTCGCTAACGTCCCAGTCTGTTTCGGAGATCCTAGTAACCCGATCAGCTTCCTGTTCCCCGGGGAGCCCGGTGGGTACCGAGGGTGTATCATCTCTGGGTCACACCGGCCGCTCGGCCCTCCGTTGACCTGATCCCCAGCCGCTTTCTCGTCGACCTCAACGACGACGGGATTCCTCTTTCGCTGGGGAGTTATGGATGTGAGGCCGTATGTAGATGAGTGTGTGGGTGCACGCGACCATCACACGGATTAAGGTTGTCACACGTGAGGGTGCGTGTTAGGACCGGTATCAAAACAACTAGCGTGTTTGAGGAGCCGCGTGTTTGGGCCTGGGCTGTCGTCCTCGCATCGGTGTCGTCACCACGCGTCCCAGAATGGTAAAGATCGTTGCGGTTGAGCGCGGCGTGTTGAGACACTGTTGTGTGGTCATGTTCAAACCGACTAACTGACCAACTGTTTCGTATTGTAACGAAACACCAACAGTGAGTGACGCCTAGCCCTGACACGGACACCATAATGAAACCTGCGCCAAAGCTAACAACACGCCCCAGTATGGACAGGTGCTACGTTACTGATGTTACTTTGGCTACAGTCAATCATTATGTTTTCCCCACCATTCCTTAAGCCTCCACGGTACATGGTCGAGCCTACAATAAAATATGTCATGAAACGGTGCTCAATGAGGAACTCAACGGGAACCAACAGCAGGTGTCCTTCCCCAAGCTTCTCCACAGCTGCCTCTCCTATCAGGCCCTGTGTTAACACATTCAAACCCCGTCCAACCCTTTTAGGAGGACCCTACCACAAGATGCGCCAACATGCTGACACGTGCACACAGACGGCCCATCTTATTTACGGTCTTCTCTCATCGCCGCCTTCATCCCACCGTCGCCTTCGTCTCACCGCTACCTTTCAAAGGCTTTGATACTGAGGGAACACATATGAATAGCAAAGGAGAGTGTTAAGGGGACGTCGACAGCAGTTGCTGCCCCTGTTACTTTGTCCCCAGTTCATTGGGTAAAGCTCCGGATGTGTGAACCGTTGACCGGAGTGGATTCCTCAGTAAGGATCAGCAATTAGAATGACTGTGACTATGTTTAATAGTCATTTAACTACAGTATTAAACGGGTAGATCTGGTTTGGACCGAAACAATATAACCTAGGCGTATTAACTTAGTTGCTTTGAGAAGAGTACAAACCTCATTATGTGACTGATTGTTATGGACCATGAGTCTTTTCATTCAAACAGTTGCAGATTGTCGTGTCGTTACATGTCGCCGTAATAGAAATTAGCTGTTGGCGAATAGACTGGACGCCCTTCCTATCCTCTTGTAGGAACAAGACAACGCAGTGACAACACGGCGAGACCCGGGAACTGTTGGGAGAAACCCGTACACCCGGTTCCGCTAACCGTTTCAATTTCGACACATGGCATGGGATGAACTGCTCCTTTCTCACTGGAGCATAACCTGATTCACAAAGCACTAGAGGACAATAACGAGCCCCAGCAGGGCTTATACTGTACTGTACATTAAAAAAACAATGTTTCAGAGGTCAAACAGAGCATCTCTTTCTCGCCTCACTCTCTCGCTCTCTCTTTCCTTCCTCTATGGGTACGGATATTCGCTGGTTGTTGTCTCGGTTCAAACCCCCTCTGATAGTAATGGGATTAATTGAAAGCCGGGGCTAGCTGGTCAAAGAGAGAGATTGGGTGGGGGGGGCAGAGGGAACTAGGGAAAGAGAGAGAGACGTGTTTCCCATGTGAAGAAAGTCCCTTAAAATGAAAAATATTACTGAGAGAGAGATTAGGGGAAGAGTGAATTTTAGAGCGAGGGTGGGCAGTAAGCTACCTAAGTGGCCGCGGAAGAAAGAGCCAAACACACTAATGACTGAAAAACAGAGAAATACCGAAAGAGAGAAAGAGGGTCAAAAGTGGACACACACACACACACACAAACACACACACACACACTCTCCCTGCTGGAACAATGGACTTTGCTCTGGCGCTGAACTCTCCAACCGACCAACCCCCAGATCCCCCAGCCCCAGACCCTCATCTGCCTATCCCTCTCCGAACATTTCACCCCAACCCCCTGTCCCGAGGCGAAGAGGTGCAGTCTCTTACCCCGTCTTTTACTTGGGGGGAGCTATGGAGGTCCCCTTGGCCCAACACTCCACCGGCCAAGACCTCATCTGCCGAAGTCATCCAAGTCCCCCCTCACACCAAACGGCTAAGTCCTCTGTGCGCACGGTCACAGGTGAAGCCAGGTCACTGTAGAGTAACGGACCGTTTGATAGTCCAAGGTGCAGGGTTCTGAGTCGATGTAGTCCAAAACAAAAGGAGGAGAAAATGCTTGTTCACTCTATAAAACTGCACTGGCTGGCTTAGCTCCTCTGTGAGAGTGCGACTCACACACACACACACACACACACACCCACACACACTACAACTACCTCACTCTCACACACACGCAGAGGTGCAGCAACTCTCTCTCACACACACACACACATACACGCTCACTCGGTCGGTCGCTCTCCCCGGCTGGCTCGCATTTACACAGAGGGAGCTCAGTTCTGGCAACAGTTGTTGAGATTAGGCCACTCCCCCCTCCTCCCTGGGCCGTTGCCGGGCAACTGTCTTCAGTTGGGCCGGCCTTAGAGAAAGAAACTCTCTCGGTTGCCGCCCCCTGAAACTTAATTTGCATATCAAGCCCTACCTCTTTTCTATAAAACTCTGTGGTTTGGCTACGTGTTTGGGTGGAAGTGATATGGTATTGCCACTAAAACTGTCTTCAACAATTCAGTGACACAGCATATTATGATCCAAGTTAAAAACCTGGGTATGTGAGAAGGGTGGAGTGTCAGGTGTCCCTCTCAGGTGTAAAGTGAGATATAGAGTGAAGATATTAACATCTGTGTGTGTGTGTGTGTGTGTGTGTGTGTGTGTGTGTGTTGACACTATAACGAGGAACCTTGTTGGCACATTTGCTGGCCTCCACAACACCATGACAAAAAAGAGAGGGAGAGAGTAAAGAGATTTCACTGTAAGCTTATTCGTCTCACCTCCTCGCCCTCCCTGAGTGTTGGGCTGAGTCAGTATGAGTGGAAACCAAGCATAGTGGATGTGAAGGGGCCAGCTGCACCTCCCAACACAGCTACACTTCCAACACCTCCCCCTCAACTTCCTCCTTTTACCCGCTGAATTTCCCTCCACTCCTCAACCCGCTCCCTTCCACCTGCCTAAATCCACATCACCGTCTCTCCATTCTATTTACTCATATCTAAAGGGATTCTTTGGCAGGGGGAACATTTATTCATACTGGGAAAGAGAAGAAAGATAAAGTAGCAAGAACAGATTATATAAGTTGGGATATTTTCTTAGGAACACACAAGTGCACAAGTTTCATAAGGAAAAGAGAACTTCAAGTGTTATATTGATAGGTGTGTATAGTGGATAACAGCAGGCAAATGGATGATAAGGGGAAATACATTATATAAGCATTTCAATAATGGATGTTTACAATGTGGTTTATGTACCAGTGGTTGACCATTGGTATATCAATGTTTGATTTGTTTTAATTTCTTCTATGGGTGTTTTGGATTTGTAGTCCGGCACTTTTCAATGATACAATGAATAGGGAGTCAAAGTGCAGAATGACTGCTTTGATTTGAGAATATCCATGTCACGTGTACCATTTACAATGTACAGCAGATGTGTACATATTCCCACCATATTAGAGGGACAAATGTAGTTGGACAGGTAATTTAATAGCTGCTTGTGATCAGACAGATCAATATTTAACACTGTTAGTCAAAATTCTAGGCTTTGCATTTGTATTTGGAGTCTGATTGAACTTGTGTACAGCGATATTGTCTTGTGAGAAGGCCGTGAAAAGATGCTGACTAGAAGCGAGCTGCACATACGGCTGTTACATGGAAGAGGCCTTTGCTGACAAGCGGCTTCAGTATCGGCCCCTCATGTTACACTTAAACAGCCTTGATTATCAGTGCAGACTTGCAGGAATGATTTCCCTGATTGTCTGGGCCGTGGTTGCGGGCTTCAACACAGCGCGTGGCCTTCAAATGGCCTTCAAATACCCAAGTCAATGACAAAGCGGCTAGTCGGGTGCTGCTCTGTGTCAGTGTTCAGCGAGCAGCGTTTTTCTCCGGAAAGAAACCTTCAGCTTTCACAAAAAAATTTATCATTATCAATGTCTGTCCTTTGAGGCAGAAAATGCCGAAACATTTAAAGGAAAAACAGTATTTAAATGACGTCATGTATGCAAGTGTGTGTTTACGTGTGTGTGTGTGTTTGTGTGATCATTTGTTTCTCTACACGGGTTGATTTGTGTCTCGTTGTTGATTTGTGTCTTTCCTATCACTTTCCATTGTTTGTTTCCTTATAGACTGTCTCTGTTTTCTCTATCAGTTCTCCACTGAACACGGTGTACTGGAGGTTCAGCCGGGCAAAAGGCACTTGACCCGCTGTCCTTGAATGGCCTGAAAACTGACAGATAGGTGGTCAGCAAAAGGACAAAATGCTTAGACACGCATGCCTAGGCCCACAGACACACACACACACACACACACACACACACACACACACACTAGTGAAATCCCATTATTATGTGCAACTACTGCGGGGCCTGTATTAACCACCGCTGGTTCTATCCACCCAGGCTTAAAGTGTATTACGCCTAGGAATGTCATTACCTTCACTTACCCCATGTAAGTTTAGCACTCCCACTTTAGTTGAGACTAGACTCTGGTTATGACTGGTTGGTCCTAAATCAGGTATTACACACGACAAATGGCCAGACAGTGTGACAGATGAATTCTCCGTCAGTGACCCTTATTGTCAGACAGTGCTGAGTCCACTTATCTCAAATGGCTTAACTTGTCACGCCTTGGGGAACATTTATTCAGACTTTTCACTCTCTCTTCCTCTCACCTCTCTCCCTCTTTCTCCTTCCTCCTCATCACTTCACTCTCTCTCTCCCAGCTTTATCTCTTTATTGCAGCAGTGACGGTCTGGGTATGTCTACTGTACAGTATATTTTGAGAGTCCTTAAGAGATATAGTTGAAGTGCTTGCGGCAACATAACTGCCCTTCTCTCCCCGTCTGCCGTTATCTGACGCAGCACATCTGAAAACCCAAGGCCAAGTCTTCGGCCTCTTGCACTCATTCTACCTGATGTATTTTTTTTTTTACAATGGAGCTTCTTCACTTTGTTCTCCCTGTTCCATTTACACCAGGACTTCTTCACCTTGTTCTCCCTGTTCCATTTACACCAGAGCTTCTTCACCTTGTTCTCCCTGTTCCATTTACACCTGAGCTTCTTCACCTTGTTCTCCCTGTTCCATTTACACCAGAGCTTCTTTAGCGTGTTTTTCCTTTTTTACTTTGACTTGATCTCCCTGGTGTCGTTTGCACTGAATCTTCTTTATCTCATTTTTCTGGATCTCTTTGTCGTCTGCTCATTGATCTCCCTACTCTTTTTCCTCTTTCCCTCACTCTTTTTCCCTGTTGTGTTATCTCTATGCCCTCCCTGTCTCTTTTCTCCCTTCTTTCTTGTAGTCCCTCCCTCTCTCTCCCCCATCCGTCCCTCTGTCTCCCCCCTGAGTTTCTGCTTGTTTGATTAGGTCATTGATGATGCTGCGACGCGGGGGCTGAACAGTGGAGCTGTCACAGTAGCTCCCTTCTGGCTCGATGCCTCCCTCTGCGCACACGATCCCTTTCACACACACACACACACACACCCCTCTACGAAGCCATCAGACGATCCTGTATTTCAGACTGTACAGTACACACACACACACCCTCCCACTGCGCAGCAGTCCAATCAGCGAACACGCAACCCGCCAAACTAAACCTCACGCTGTGGTTCTCCTTCCCACACACAACAACGACTTCCTTCATAGACCTGCGCTTTCGTCACAATGGTCTACCGCAGCGGACGTGTTGCGGGTGACCTCTGACCTAAGCACCGTCGCCCTCCCACCATGACAGCAAACATTGTTGCTGCTTCTCAGGACTGTGCTGTTAACAGCTCAACGCTCAGGCGTCTCCCTGAACTCAAAGGGCGATTTATCGCCTTGGAGAAGGACAGGAGCGTCAGTCGTGAGCGTGTTGTGTGCGCCCAGCAACAGTTTACTCTGGTCTCATCGAGAGCCATAATGATGCCCGATATGCTCATTCTAATATATTTTGTAGGTAAAAGAATGCCCTATATCGAGAAGGGGGATGTGATATCACACTCATCTTCTGAGAACTGTCCACTGTAATAGGGGAAGTGAGAGCTGCTATCTTCCACCTCCTTTTGAAACTTTTACAACACTTCCCCTTTAGCTGTAATGAACACTATCCTATTCTCATGCATGTCCAGCTTTAACAGGCAGTAAAAATTAGAAAACCCCAACGTCACTCTCAGAGTTCTCGCCATCCTATCTGATTTGTTCACTCGTTCCCGCTTTCTCTCCCTCTCTACCCCCCGATTTTCCTAGTTCTCCTGCTTTCGGTCCGGTATTGATCCGCCTTCACCTCTGTTCCCCGCGGCCTGTTAACAGTGTAATACTTTATCAGGGCATCGATCGCAGGGCTTCGTCTGCCGTCACTCACAGGCGGGCGGCCCGGTCAGCGTAGCAACGGCCAACTGTCCCTGTGGACACTGGATGGCTTCTGTCTGAGGCGGCGAAGACTTACGTGATTCGGACTGTCCAGTGCCAGTGTGAGTGGGGCCGACTGCCGTGTGTCCGAACGGGCATGGTTTGGGCCAACGTAAAAAGGAGTATTTCATTTGTTAGCATATTAGATCTCATTTTCTAAATTCCTATTAGTGTTAAAGTGTCAGCCAGACTGTTGTTTCCAGGTGCGTGCGCAAGCCACATACTGCAGTCAAAGGCTTTGAAACGTCCCCACAACAAACCTCACGACCGTTGCATGTGGTTCAATAAAGGCACGTCAATGCAAAAACACGTAACAACACGCACTGTTTCCACTGTTACCCTCACAAGCTGGATCCGTCAAAACGTGTTTACTTCCTGCTTTGCCCTCGGGAACTTATTTCTAAATCTGCACACGTACACCTCGGAGATTCCACGGAGCCCGGTCCTCGAGGCCAGTGCAGTGTTGTCGCCGCTTTCTGGCGCTACATTGTTTAAGCAGTTTCTCGGTACATAGCCACACAGCCTGTGGAGACAATCGCGAGACGACGTGCGTAATGCATTTTATCTGTGAGGGAAACGACGTTGAATATAGCATGGCTGAAGTAGCTGGTCTGTTGTTCTTTCCAAATAACTGAACGCGGAGACAGTTTAGAACATGTTTTGGGGTGAGTTAATCACGACAGCACATGCCTCGTGCAACTTGACAGCCAAAAATATCTCAGAAATTGATAATTGACCAAAACTGCTTTAAATAAAGGTCCAACAAGCTAAAAAACTAAATATTCCTTTAAAGCAATTTCTTATTTTACTTTGACTAATTAAGCAGATGTAATTTAAAAATGCAACTTACTAGAGCACAAGGGTTATTGTACCAACATCTTTCTGGTACAGCACTCTAGACCACTCTGAAGGACAAGGTCAGGCAATAGAATAGTGTAGCATGGATCATTTTTGCTTTGCTTGTGTTCGGTTCCCATGGTACAGTATACAATGTCAAAGAAAGCCTAACCTTTTCAACAATAGCAGAAGAATGTGCCGTGGTTATCAATACGTCCACAGAACCGTGTTAATGCTGTCCTGGGGGCTCCACTAACCCAGTGGCCTGGTTTCACGGTATCACAGCAGCTGTGTCCTGGGACTCACTACCGAGCTGCTGGGCTCAGATCCAACGCAGACTGAGAATGGATAACCCATCCAATTACAGCCAGAGGGGAGCGCTGTATCAAATAATGCTATATTTTAGCCATAGTACGTTTAAGTAATAGCCAATATTACACTGCTTATAGCTGTTCTTAGGCACTGTCCTGCAAAGTACATTCCGTACACCCTTGGTTGTGGTATATAGGCCATGCACCACAAACCACATAGGTACTTGGCGGTTATTATAAACTGCTAACAAAAGCAGTAGAGTAACCAAAAGGTTTTGTTATAGCTGTGGTATACGGTCTAAGAGAGCACAGCCGTCAGCCAATCAGCATTTAGGTTTCTACCCACGCGCTTAACAGGACTTAATAGGTTGAGGACGGCTCTCATACATTTTTCATAGCAAGCGACGGGACCTGAATTGCTGGTGTCCATGCGTGTGTTTTCATTCCTCAATTCTCTCTTGTTTGCCGTCCCTTCTTTCCCTTTCCATCAGCCTCTCTATCAGTCCTTTCTCGCCAGCCGTCTCTCTCCATCCCTCTCTCCTCATCAACCTCTGCCTACATTGGTATGTCGTCGCCCTGCAAAGTGATGCAGTGGGCGTTGGCGAAGTCTCTCCGTGTACTGTAGCAGATGGTGCAGTCAAACACTGACGGCGTTCCAGACAAGCAACGCCGAGAATACACCCCTTTAACATCCAAATGTCAGAGGGAATCATCACAGGCAAACTGCTGCCCGTTTTCTGGTCACGTGGGAGGAATTGAGGAGGTAACCCATGCCATTTTCAGGTGTGTTTATTTAAAATAACGTCCATTAGTGCTTGATTAAATGTTTTGGCCGGGTTCAGAGTTACAATCGTTTCACGGTTCCAGCACACGGGACTCGTGTTCTCCAGCATAGATTGGGGCTTTCCACGTTCGGTCTACATGTCTATGACGAATGAGCCCTGCAACCAAAGACGACGGACGACTGAATTTAACCTGCGCTTAAGAGACCGACGACCGTAGAGGAAACACCTCGGTCCAGTGATCTAATCAAACGTCCAGTGTCCAGACTGGATGTTGCTGTGAGTGTCTAAGAGGTTTTGTAATCTGATTGAATTCCCCCGGTCGTTTGAGAAACCCCCTGCCTCTTGGCAGCGGGACAGTGACACCTTTGTCGGCGTTGCTGTCAACCGGCGGACAACAGCCACTCCGCGCCTGGTGGCTTTGCAAAGTGTCCCGGCCTTTTCTCCCACTCAAGCCCCTTCTACATCTCTCCTTCTTTCTCTCTCCGTGAGGCCTCTCCCAACCGTAAACCCCTCTTCTCTCGCTTTCCCTGTCTGCCCCCCTGTTCTCTTTCTCTCTCTCCGTCTCTGGGTCTTGTCGCTGCTAAGCAAGTTGGCGGCCTCTCAAGTCTCCATGGAGCTGCTTCAACTGAACTCTGGCTTATTTCTTTTTTTAATGGAGGAGTGTGTAGGAGTTGGTGTATGTGGAAAAAAGGGTAGTGTTTGTTTGTGTGCGTGTGTGGCACAATAAAATGGTAAGGGATACAGCGAGAGATCTCGGAGAAGCTTAATGTTGCACGTTTATTTCCGAGCATTTCTTATGCTTCTTGTTTCTCCCACTCTCCGAACGTTCATTCTTCACCTCACACTTCCGTGCCATTCCTCCGGAGGACGATTTAATAACACCCCTCTCTTCACTGTGAATACCATCCAGAAATCACATTAAAACAGGAAAGCGTTACACTAAAACCGTAACTCTACATGTGTCGCCATCTGAAATAAAATATGACTGTTTATGCCAGGTAAAATGTGAATAGAATGTCAAACGACTTCCCTGTGAAAAGGAGAAGGCCAGCCATCTAACAAATTGAATGTAAACAAATAGCTGTGGGCCAATTGGTTGACCTGTAGCCAAAGTCTTTGAGTGTAAAAGAGAGAATGGAATAGGGTGGCAGGAGGGGAGCATTCCTTTCCACATAATTAGCTTTCATTTAAGTTGGTCCATGGCCTAAATCACCCTCTGTCTGAGTTCTACTCTCTCTCCTGTTCCTTATCCGTCTCAATCTCTGTGTTTCTCTATATTGGGCCATCTTTAGGTCTGTCCTTTATAATGTATCTCTAAGTCTGTCCTTCTCCATAGTGTTTCTCTAAGTCTATCATTCTCCGGAGTGTGTCTGTAGGTATGTTTTTCTCTATTGTGTTTAGGTCTGTCTTTCTCTGGTGTGTCTGTAGCTATGTCTTTCTCTGTAGTGTATCTCTAGGCATAGTCTTTCCTATAACAATTCCCATACTATCTAATAAATGCAACATTGAAATTATCCCAGCCTTGTTTAACCATTGTTGTCTTAAAAGCCAAACCAAAAAAAGTTTCTTGTCCTTGACGGGTATATTTGATCATCAGCTGACTAGAGAAATGAAAAGCTAGATTTGACATTGAGGGACCATCTTATTGATTTGTTTGTTTCTATTTTGACAGTGATTGTGTCAGTGAAATTGACTCCCATTTAGTATATTCTCTGAATTGTTGAAATATTTACATAGAATATTTCTTTGGAAAGAAGAAGGCCAATAATAATCCTAAACTGGGGTAATAGAAGAAAAAAGACAATTCAGAAGAGACTGTAACATATTTTATAGAGCCCCCTTTAGAGTTGTACAAAGATATTGGTCAGCTGCAAGGTAGAAGACTGCCTACTTGCCAGCAAAAGCAGTAGTTTGTGACATTCTTTTTGTGAAGGTAAGCTTTCATGCAAAAAGCTATTATGCAAAGAGCTATTTATGTAGGACAGGCAACTATACCACAGAGATGAAGTAGCCAGGATGACAACGTGTCCCTGCCTTTTCGGACCAGTGCAGGGAGCCAAGGTAAAACGCGTGTTGGACACCACACACCTGTTTCAAACAGGCAACTGAATCATATCAACACAGGAAGACTTCAGCTACTGCACTCTGGGATTAACGTGGGTCTACCCGAAACCCGCACGGGAGAGCGAGAGATTTAAATAAAAGAGACAGACATGTAGAGAGGACAGAGTGTGTGCAGAGAAAGACAGTGAGGGAGGGAGGGAGGGATGGAGTGAGTGATGGAGGGAGGGATAGACAGCACAGGAGTTCTACATAGAGCACATCATTGAGTGCTCTTCACTATAAAGTGGGTAGTACCCAGGGCAACAACTTGGCCGAAAAATCCCTCTCCAACTGCGTTGTCCCTAAAGGAAACAGGACAGCCCACAGGAAGCTCCTCCTATCAGCCGTCAGAGCCTACAGCAGTGACATGCTATTGGCAGGGGAAGCCTGGGGTTTTACAGGGTTGGAAACCGGTTCAACAATTTAACAAGGAGCCTTGAGAGGGATTGATCTGAACGCCGTCACTGCTAGGTGTTCGTAATCAAATCCCATATGGTGGAGATAATGACGATAATCAATCATATGTCACTGAATGAAGGATTGGTTTTGATCTCGTGTTACGCCCGAGAACACTGATTAGAACGTCCTTTGCATTGTAACACAAGATTCAGCTAAGTTGTGTTCATGATGGCGCACAACAAAAAAATAACTACAATTATATTGATCATTGAAGTCAAGAAGTCAAGGTCTTTCCTACCCAATTAATTCTGAATTAACATGAATCAGTACTCTTGTCATGGAATCCGCTGTCCTATGCACAACGTATGAATGTTGTTTAATTAATTTTAACGATTAAAATATTAGAATAGCAGATGTCATGGAATTTTCCACAAACAGACATGTTGAATAATTGGTACCAGTGTGTCTGGCATCATGTAGCAAAGGCCAGTTGAGCTTAGCACAAAGTCACAGTGGCGAAGGAGGAGCTGATGACAGAGAATAAAGGATTGGTAAATCTCATAACATTTTGGGGATAACTTTTTAGTGGCAAGCCCACAGACTACAACCACATTGTCAAGGATTGGCATTATGGTAATTTCTACATGGGTGTACTTGGTAGCATTGGTGAAGGATGATCAAAAGCCAGTTCTGTATTTAACATTGGGCGGATTGTTGCTGAAACGGGTATGAAATGAGACTGAGCTGAAACACTTCAATTGAAAACATACAGGACTAGGATGATTCAGGGGCAGGTAGTTTGAGGTAGGTTTCGAGTTAAAAGCGTACATGTTTTTTTTAATCTCAGGGGCCACATTTTTACTCTCAGGGGCCACTTCACTGGGAACGTCTACTTTTTAACACAAATAAGAAAACAGCAAATAATGTTGCTGCCACTCAATTCATAAAGCGTGCAGACATGGTTTATATGTACTTTTTTTGGGTCCAGATCTCTCCAGGTTTCCAGTATCTCTGAAACAGCTGATCTCATGGGATTTTCACACACCACAGCTTCTAAAGTTTACAGAGAATAATAATAATACAAAACACTTATAATGAGCAGCTGTTCTATTGGTTGAAAACACTTGTAATGAGGAAGGTCAGAAGAAAATGGCCAGATTTATTATTGCTGACATAAATGCCACAAATACTCAAATAACCACTCTTTACCACAATGGTGAGTAGAAGTGTATCTCTGTTCTCACAACATGTCAGACTTTGAGGTGGATGGGCTACGGCAGCTGCCCGTCCACGCCAGGTTCCGCTGCTGTCAGCTAGAAACAGTAAGACAAGGCTACATAGCGACCATGTAATCACCAAAACCAGATGACTGAAGACTGGAAATGATGGACCGTGACTTCTGCTGCGACACGCAGAGGGTTGGGTCAGAGATTTGTGAACCCGCCTGAATCCATGGATCCGTTCTGCCTTGGTCCAATGGTACAGGCCAGTGGTGTAACGGTGGGGAAATGTTTTCTTGGCACATATTCTGAAGCACCTTAGACCACTGGACCTTCTAAAGTTGCGACATTCAGTTTCATTGGTGGACTGAAGTTACTTCACAAACCCCTCAAAAGTCACTCCTACACACCTGTCGTGTGCACCCAGATACAGAAATGCAGTGATTGGCATGGTAACTTGCACAAACACCCCCCCCCGCCCACACACACACACACACACACACATATACACACACACACACACACATACACACACACACACACACACACACACACACTTTTCCTTCCTTTGGCTGTCTGATGGATAAGATGCCTCTGCTAGGTTGCTTTCTCGGTCTTGTGTGTGTGTGTGTGTGTGTGTGTGTGTTTTTGAATGTATCGTGTGGGGGTGGGAGAGACATTTGGCAGCAGCCCCAGTAAGTACACAAATTCCCTCCCTTCGGCTAAACAGCCGAGAGATGCGGATCCTTCACACCAGCGAACAGCGTGGCCCTCCACGAACCAGGAACAACACGCATTTGTGTGAGTCCATGGTTCAGAGAATCCGTCCAGATGCTCACGGCAAGGGGTGACCTCAACGCTGCCAATCAGGCATCCTGGTGCCGTGGCAGTACACACACACACACACACACACACACAACGTTCAGCAGGGTCGGGCTCCGCCATCTCTAACCTGACAGAGTCAGATGTTAGCTGACTAGAGGGCAGACTCACTTCCACAGCAGCTCGTGAAAGAGGAAGAGAATAAATACCAACCCGAGGCATCTTCCTCTTCTCTCACATTTTCCACTGAGTTGTTCCATTGCTGATTTTTTAAATAGAAATGTGGCTGTTAAACCGTGGCATCACAACGCTGCAGCACGATTATTTCAAGGCATCTCCTCAATTAGGCTGGTTCAGAACGGCATGTATAATGGATACCGCAACCCTCTTCGGCAGAGAACAGTACACGGTACAGAGAAATGTAAAGCAGGATATATAAACAGATACAAGTACACTAGTCACACAACAAACACATGTGCATGCGCGCGCGGACACACACACACACACACACACACAAAAACACACATACAAACAAAGTGTAATTATCTCTGGAGGGGAAGTCATCTAAAGTTGAGGACTGTATATCAGAAAATACAGCATAATCTAAAACCCTTTTTATCGAATCATCGCACGTAATGAGACCAGAAATTAGATCTGTATGTACTGCAACCTCTATGAGAAAGGGAGAGGGAGTAAAGCGGAGAACGAACAAGGGGAAAAGAAGGAAAGAGAGAATGAGATCGAGAGAAAGGTGAGGGGGCGCAGAATAAGTATTGCTTCTGAGAATAATGCAAAGATAATGAGTAGAACTAGAAAAAGTCGGAAAATGAGAAAATGCGGGAGCTTCTGCCCTGTTCACCACCATCTGTGGTGTTTAAGGAGGACGGCTCTGTCCTTGGGTGTCATTGAGGGGAGTGGAGGCTGAGTGGAGCTGCCTACAGTAGCGCCGGACAGCCTGGTGACTTGTGCTCCCGGCTGGGTGCCTGTGGACCGTGTCCAGGCAGCACTCGCTTTTCCAAAGGAACCGGACGTCCTTCCACCTGACCTTGAACGTGCGGCGGTCGTCCAATCTCCACATCTCTTTGTCTTCCAACCCTCCGTCATTCGCGGCCCTTGGCACGGGTACTCTACGAGCCAAAGACCTCGAACTAAAACTAAAACCAAGGGGATGTGGGAATTGCATGAGACTGAGGTACAGTGGTGCCTGATGGGAAAGCAGCAGCATTCACTCTCTGTTGACGCTATTAGTCAATAGTCTCTGTGAGAGTGGATCCAGGACTGGAACATTCCAGCACTTTCTATATAGAGTTTTTATAGCGAGTGCTTACAGTAGGTTAAAAACTGTCAAGTGAAGCGTGGAACTGGGTCCAGTATGTTTAAGAGGGGCGCTGAAATGAGTGAATGAGGTCCCCCATACCCATTTTACTGTACTAATTGTGATTAAATTACAAAACTAATCCTAGGTCAGCATTCCATAGAGAGAAACCCTTTACAACCTGTAGGAAGAAGAGACAAACTGTAAAGAGCTTCTCTCTCTCCTTTTTATAATGCCACTTAGCGGGATATGAATGGCTTCCTATTGGAGCCGGAGGCAAGTCTCTGCTCCCATTAATCAATTATATGCAGGAGCTGCTTAGCTCGCTCTCTTCCTCTCTTCGTGCCTCTTTCTCATTCTTCCAGCCTTTTTCTCGCTCTCCCTCTGCCTCTCTTTTTGTCTCTGTCTCTGCGTCGCGCGCGGGCGTCTCCGTACATTTCTGTCTCGCTCTGCATCCGTCCTTCTGTCTCACGCGCCTGCCTCGCTCCCGCCCACTCCGCTCTCATCTTCACGCCATCCCTCTGATTCCTTCAGTCACGGCTTTATGAGCTCTGCATCACTGCACCACATCCACCACATCAAAACATCTTGACTGTCTGATTCAACCATGAAACGGGAGGGACTCGGGTGTTTGGAGGGTGACTGAACGAAAGCCCCGATTCAAGTGTTATGATGAACAGAGCAGGTTTTAAAAAAGAATAGAGGGACTCTGAAACACACGATGTGGTTCGGCAGTTTGAAGGCTGGTTCATTCTGGGGTTTGCAAAATCCCTTTTCTGCGCATGTTATATGCAAAACCTCATTTGCAATCAAAATGTTTTGTACATTAAATAAGAGCCTTTAATTAATATTTTTGTTAGCATTCTACCTCCATTTTTAAATGTTCTGTCAGACAGATTAGAAACACGGGAGTCAGACAGGTGGAAGCGGGAATGGAACCTCTGACTTTGTGGTAGTAAGATGTTGTTGGACATTCACTGTACACACACAACCAAACTATAAAACAATAAAGAAGTTATCGTAAATACTTTGTTAATTTAATTTTAGGATTCATTCGACCTAAGTTGAAAAGGATAGTTTGGAGGGAGGAACAGACGGGTTCAATTTGCAGTGGTCTCTTAATATTAACCCTTCTGTTCCTCACTCAAAACGTTCCTTTTCAACTGTTTTGGAAAGGAAAGAAAAAGGTGAAGTGGTCACTTCTTTTTTTCCAGAGTTGTATGATGCTTTAAGTATGTTTTATTAGAACAGGAAAAGTTGAATACAATTAATTGAGTAAACTTATTTGAAGTTTGTTGTTAATCCCCTTGTCATACAAGGATTTTAAATATACGGTGCTGCTTGAGTTTGTGAACCTCTTTTGTAACTCTTGATATCTATATCTAGATGGTGTATAACATGGAATATTTATCTATCAGAACCAGTCTATTTTATGTTCACATAAATGTTTATGGTTACCAATTCTACTGTATATGTTGGTTTACAGAAAATAATGGGTGTAGTAGAAAAATGTAATTAAAAACAAATTAGTGCAGGTGCTAAAATACAGTAAGTGAATGCCAAGTTGATATGTAAGTAGAATCAGGTGGGTACGAAATTGGGTACCTAATGAACTAATCAACAGAGGAATCTGTAGGAAAAAAACATCAGGCCTTCAGTCAAGGAGCTAAAGCTGGGACAAAATGGGTCTTCCAACAAGACAACGACCCAAAGCATTCAAGACAACAGGAGACAGAAGATTCGTGTTTGGCAGAACCTGAAGCGGGCAGTACATACCAGACACCCCTCAAACCTCACTCAATTGACTGAGTTCTGTAAGGAGTTGGCAAAAATGGCAAAAGATGTCAGACTAATTCATGACTATAAGAGACATTTACTCCCAAGTTTTCGCTTCTAATGGAGGTGTCACAAGCTGTTGAATGAAAAGGTTCATATATTTATGCACACATGGATGCTTTTGTTAAGTAAACCACTTTTATTGAATATTTTTGTTTGTGTCCTTTATTTGTAAGGTGTTTATATTTAATTGGTGATTAGATAGGAATTCTATGTTTTTTTTACTATTTTATAGAGAAACAACAACAATCCCGGTTGAGTTAACATACTCTCACGAAGCACTGTGGTTAAGCATTTATTTCCGTTAAGTTGGTGGTAACTCAGGGGTCTCTGGGGATTCAAATAATTTAATTTCAACAGTGTCTGCGTTTCTGGCGGATGGTTTAAATGATTAACATGCTGCAGCTACCTCATACCAAAAGTCATGTGGCTTGCAATTTGAACAAAAGAGATTAATTTTGCAATCCCCGTTGTGGAAGTGAAGGCAATGTTTTGTATTATGCATTTACTGATTAAGCGCTTTGAGTGCGGAAGATGAACTATACTAATGCATCATTATTATTACTCATGAGTCACTGAGGGAAATGGGATATTTGTTAATTGCACACCGAAATTGGAGTGATGGTGTGAGGGGATGCTATAGTGTGTCTGGGGAGCAATTCGTTTTAACTGCCGTACTCATGAGCAGAACTAAAGATGCTCTAACACTGGGATTCGGTTTTGACACCTTTCAGTTAGTAGTCAAACGGCACAACAGCCACTAGACCAAATACTGCAGTGGCATGTATTGCCTAGAGGCTAAACATGGGGAGCTCTGTTCCCAGGCACAGTCCTAGGACACACAGCTATACAAAGAGAATTTATTTGCTCAGTTATTGTCACAGTCAGGTTAGTATAACAGTAATTACAAATCAAACATTGTGGATACTGTAGATAGTGGTCATAGCTGCTAATGCTATCAACAGTTGAAAATACAATATAGACGCTGGAGGGAGGAAATAACCAATTTACTATAGTCTAATAAAAAAAGTGGGCCCAAGGTTTTTTGGCTGTATGGGCATGAGGCCAGTCGAGATAGGCCAGTTTTTTCCTAACCACATAACCTGGGGCTAAACTACCTATAGTGTATAGCATTGGACTTGTTAGATGAGGAAGAGTTGTTTGGTATTGGGCAGTATCTGTTGACTCCATTGACTTGAATGGCAAAACCCAGACGCTGTACTTCTAAACCCTCAGAAATGGAACTGCACTTTTGAATTTGGAGGTTATTACATGGTATGTCAAACAGATCTATCAAGATAGTTGATTGGATGGCGTGTAATTACCACACATGAAGGACACACTGTCACGGCTGTCACATGTACAAACAGTGATGCTCCCCTTTAAAGGACTGCATATGTTTTATCACATTACATCAGGATATAGTGAGGCTGGTTGTCGCATAGATATTTTGGAATTTGAGTGAATCTTTTCTGAGTTACCTCAGAGGATGTCTGCCAATATAAAGGCCCATAAACTGTCCAGAACAATTAGGACAGTTCACTGCCACTTTGAAGCTGAAGCAAAAATTATGACATCAAACCACAGCGTGTTGTTTACTGGAACAGAGAATGGTGGGGAAGCCAGGTGGAAACATTGGCAAAAAACACATTGAAGCATTTCGTTACTCAGTAGCATTAAAGCAAAAAATTGAATAAACCTGACTAATCGAATAAAATATTGTCTGTTTCCCTCCAGTGTGAAAAGTGAAGGATTTTGGTGCAGTAATCCCTTTCTTTGGATTAAAACACAAACAAACAAGGTTAAAACTACTGTAAGATCGTGTTTTGTTTCATAGTAAAGCCCTGTGAAGAAAAATATAGGTGAATTTAATCAATTTCTTTACAGAAAACTCTAAGACCAAATTTATAAGTGCGCATTGCAGTGGATTTGGAATGATTTTCGCGCCACTATGCCACAGTCCGTTCATAAAACCAGTCCGAAAGGCAATCACTTTACATCAGTGCATTCGGCATTACCCAACCCATGACCAAACGGTTAACATGCATTCAAGAGAAACGTCAAACACAGGCACTGTTTGAGGGGGTGACGGGGAATTGAGTGTCAACAGATCGGGTGTGTTGCCGTTCCCTACTGGCTGCTCATTAGATAAAACCCAACTGCCCAAGCGGAGCCATGCCTCTATCACTTCCATCAGGTTGCAAGCCAGCCGGCATATAGATCAATACCACTGACTGGCAATTATCTCTCCATCCATCAGGCATCCCTATCGGCCAAGGTCAACGATTCAGTCCCAAACGGATGCCTATACTGTACACTGCTGTTCTGTTGGCCGGGCCCTTAGCGCCAGGGCGCTACAAGGGCATCGTTTGGGAGGGATGAGCCACGCAGATCAGTGTGCGTGGGATGTGAAAGCGGTGGGGGTGAGGTTACGGGTCTGTAATAGTCCCTGTGGATTGATGTGTGTCATTCTGAGTAGACGGCGAGGCCACAGTACCTTTTGAAATTGCGCAAATTTAGGTCCATGTGAAATCGGAAAGCTTAGTCGTATCGCCGTATTCATTTGAATCACCTGAGATTATCAAGGCTAGCGGTGACTGACTAAGGCTGTATAACCCTCTTTTAAAGACTTCTAACCTTTTCAGTGTACACAAAAATAAATAGTATCACAAATCCTGCAGCACCAAGGCATTTTTTTTGTGGTTCTTAATTAATTATTCGCTAGGACAAATCCACTTTGAAAATGTTCCATATTTCTAGGCATTCTAAAACAACATTTCCCGCTTTTCAGAAATGTTCTTGCCACCACAGGGTGATCAAATTATGGTTTGGCATCTGTATAACAAGCCATGAAGTGTGCAGTACAGCAATTTCATTATCTCCCCACACCTCCTTCACTTGTGTTTGAGTACACTCTGGGCCTCAAGCAGAGTCTGTTTCATCCAGCGTGCTCCAGCAGAGCCCGAACGGTAAATACCCACCCCCCTGATCTGTTTCTCTCTCCTTCTCATTCTCTCACTTTCTTCTAAAATCAGAGCATAAAATGTCTGTGGCTAGCGGTGCACCATTGTCCTTCACTTCCCATTTGAAGTGCAAATGTAGAAAGGGAGAGAGAGGAGAGAAAGAAAGAGAGAAAAGGCCCACGAGAGGTGGTCAAGAGACAGTCTCTTCACATGAATAAAGAGAAGAGTTTCCACAGCGAATTCCAGAGCTGCTATCGAGCTCTCCCTCACACAGCGTCTAATCTGGTGTTGAGTCAGGAATGGACGCTATGAGCGACAAGATGTAACAGGGCTGAGACGATGAAATCCAAATGATTAGGGGAGGATAACGGACCGGTGATTTAGAAGACCAAGCCTGAATGTTACATGTCCTGCTGACACCGGACCCAGAACAGTCACACACATCTCAAACTCCTCTATGAATCTACATAGTGAACATAGTAAGAAGAAGCCTCCAGAAACTAATTGGTGCCATTCTAGCAGTACAGACTGTATTAAATATTATGAGCCTGCACTGAAGTCAGTAGTGACTGTTTTAGCAATATAACAGCAGTAGCTTTCATCCACAACATATACTTCCCTACTTTTCAACTACTTACTCCACCCATTGAATTGCATGTTAAACTGTTAGCATGCTATATATCACTGTATTGTTCCGTTGCCAATCTGTTAGCATGCTAATTGCACTGGTGGAATGTCAGTGTAGACCATGCAGTCCTAATGAGGAAAAGCCTCTTAAAACCCAGAAGGATATGTGGGCTTGGCGTAAGCCAGCAGGGGGCCAGAGGGAGTGGGGTTTGGTGTGAACATGGGCGGGAGTCTCAGGAGGCTGTTAAATCTTAAGTGTCTCAGTGCAATAAGAATCATGTACTGTCAATCTGCCCCCAGAGCATAGATTTCTTCATAAACAAACAACAAGCTTGGTACCTGTGCATCAGTTAGCATATTGTAGTTTCAAATAAATTCCAACTACTACTTCATTGGCTTTATTCTAGAAGGCGTTTAAGGTAATTTTTCTATTTGAAACATTAATCAATTGATGTTAGCACATGTTCATCAGGCAAGATTTTGTTTTCCGTTAAAGTAATTTAATACGCTTTCTCTGTGGCTGTCGTATATTAACCAACATTGGAGATTCAATTATACACACAGGCCTACGGGCTGACTAAAACGATAGCCAATAAGAGGCGATCTAACCAACACGGACGTCGGACCAATATGAGCCCGTTTTAATTCGATGGCCGTTCTGCAGTGATCAGCCGATCCGCACCGTACCTGTTTCCTCTGACCTCATTCTGTAAACCAGGCTTGTCAATTAATACAGCCGCTCTCCACCAAGATCCTGCTGTCCCTCCCCAGATGCTGTTCATATCTAGGGCAGTTCATCACACAGAGAAACGTGCTCGCGCGTACACACGTCCAGTCACGTAAATATGCACACACATTCTCTAGCTTTTGTCTTTCCCACTAAGGTTCAGTGTGCCAGCTCAATGTGCCAGCGGTTACGGGCCAAAACTCATTTCAGCAGCTACCTTGGCTTCTGTCCCCACACTCTCTCTATGTGAATGTGTGTTTATATGTGTGCGCACTTACCGAGCAGTATCCATTTAATTAAACAGGCCAATAAATCCTCTGTACCTCCTCTTACACTAATGAGGTGCTTCACACCTCCCTCCCTCTCTCTTTCTTTTTTCCTTGCTCCCTCCCTTTCTCACCTCTGCATAGCTTCTCGCTGGAGCACAGGGATTCTGGGATTCCTCTCATGCCTCGCTATGGCAACCAAGTTTTCCCTCGGTTACCTCTTTGTGGAAGCAGTTAGAAACAGCTAGGCTGGAACACTTGGTAACAACAATAATGGCCCAGATAACTGCACTCCCTCCAACTAACCCAAAAAATCACTACAACAACAATGTCCTCATGCAAAACTACACATTCACATTCAGATGGGGGGATGAATCAAGAATTATTGACACCGACCACTTTTGTCAGATCATGCTCATTAGTGCGAGTTGCCTATAAAACATTTTTTAATTTAAAATGAAATACCTTGATTGTTAATGGAAAATGTATGGCTACAACAATCAAACTTGTAGCAGTACTCTATTATAACTACATGTTAATAAAACAAATAATGTTACCCTATCAATGTTATTGTATTATTCTATTAAAGCAAAAAGGCACAAGTATATTGGTAATATACTACGGTTAAGAGCTGTTTTATGCACAACACATGGCAGAATATCAGGATTTACCAGGATATGCAGCATTTGCCCTGGCATAGGTTATATACTAATTTTCCATGGCTGTGATGCCTTGCTGTTATTTAAATACAATAAGCCATCCCTTCATACTGTGTCCAAGCCCCCCCCCTCCCCGTGCCTTATTACGTTCAGCAAATCAGAATTCCGGATTCTAACCATGTTTATAATGATCATTAATGCACAGATGCAGGGAATTTACTGTGGAATTGTGTCCATACTACCAAGCACTAGGAGCACTGTAACTAAAACCCTTCGTATCTAGGACAGGTCCTGCTAGACTGCACAACACTGACTGACTGAACTGCCTTACACACACACACACACACACACACACAAACACACCTCCACACATACATGCACAGTTCTTTGCCACACACAGTTAACATCTGCCCCTACCACACTCTTTTGACTGTTTCAAACATCCCCACCTTATGTATCCTGTTCACATCAAAAACATGAAACTACTCACACACACGCCCTCACGTATACATACATTTGCAAAAAAACACATGCACACTTCTACACACACATGCACATACACGCACACATCCCTCTGTGTCGCTCGTTCCACCCTGGCCATGGTGATGACATTTTGGAACATGCTACCATTCACATTGGAAGGTCAACTGTAAATCAACCAGACACTATGTGGAGCCAACAATGACCTAGAAAATGTAACACTATGGAAATCACACTGTAGCTTCTATGTGTGTGTGTGTGTGTGTGTGTGTGTGTGTGTGTGTGTGTTTCTCTGTGTTCATGTGTGTGTACACTGCGTGCACAATTATTGAGGCAAGTGAGTATTCTGATTGTATCATTATTTCTATGCACATTTTCCAACTCCAAACCACATAAACTTGAATGCTCACTGGATTTAATCATTTTCAAGTTAAATGTATTGGTGTAATGAGGGAGGGTATGGCAACAGTGAAAAACACCTAATATAAAGGCGTGCATAATTATTAGGTAGCTTCATGACCTCAGGTAAAATGGGCCAAAAAAGAGTTTTAACTGACACTGGAAAGTCCAAAATTGTAAAATGCTTTTTTGATGCAACACTCTTGAAGTAGCTAAACTATTGAGGTGTGATCACCGGTCACCGGTACTAGGTGTCAAGTGCTCAGAGACATGGCCAAGGTCAAGAAGGCTGAAACACCACTGAATAAGATTTTAAATGTACAGTATAGATTGGGCAAAGAAATACCTGAAGACAGATTGTTCAAATGGACCAGATGAATGGGCCCGTGACTGGATCACTAATGGACACACAGCGCCACTTTAATCAGGTGCCAGCCAGGAGGAGGATGGGTACTGGTATGGGCTGCTATCATTAAGGATGAGGCAGTCGGACTTTTTCTCCCAAACCTACTGTCAGTTTCTGGAAGATACTTTGTCAAACAGTGGTACAGAAAGAAGTCCTCAGCATTCAAGAAGGCCATAATCTTCATGCAGGACAATGCTACATCACATGCATCCAAGTAATCCAATGCTTGACTAGCCAGCAAGGGCCACAAAGATGCCTGAATAATGACCTGGCCCCCTTCCTCTCCTGACTTAAACCTATTGAGAATTTGTGGGGCCTTCTCAAATGTGAGATTTGCATTCAGGGAAGACAATACACCTCTTTCAACAGCATTTGGGAGGCTGTGCTTACTGCTTCAGCAAAGGTTGATCGTTAACAGATCAAGAAACTGACATACAGGGAAGGCTCAGAGAAGGCTCAGGGCAGTTATTGAAAAGAAGGGTGGTTATATTGGTCACTGAATATTTTAGAAATATTTTTTTTTTATAGTTGTCATGTTGTGTTACTTATTTGCTACACTTAATTTGAAAATTGAGAACACATGAGTTGGGAGAAATATACATATTTATAAGTTGCCTAATAATTCTGCACAACAATCGTTGCCTAATAATTCTGCATTCTTATGTATTCCCCTGAGAAAGATTAAAACTCACTTTTACTTTCTTTAACATTCAGGTTTGAGGTTCAATTATATTTTGGATTGACATTAAACATTGTGATTGTTAAACAATAAAATAAATCTTGAGAAACATGATTTGCCTAATAATTGTGCACACAGTGCATTTGTGGGATGGTTGAAAGTCTTCACTGTATTCGGGAATTCATCCAACTTCTGTCTAACATCCATATATACAGTAATCCACCAGGCTTATATAGTCCAGTCCCATTGTCTTGTGAATAATAAAACCTCAGTTAAATGTTTTCCATTTTAATGGACGAACTTCACTTTACAGTAGATACAGCCTGTGTCTGTTCAGTCACAATTTATCATTACACTCATCAAACACAACAGTACAATAAATACTGTGACTGAAACGCTTCACAAAGAGCTCCGGTCAGATTTTGCTAGGGAAACGTAATCACGTGGTCCCCCAGTGTCGAAAGACATGCATGTCAGCACTAGCCAACAGCATCGTTGCCGGTACCACCCGAATCAAACAACCAGAGGTCCCTTCAGAGTTCTCAAGTACATAACAGAGACTGGGGAGGTGTACGGTCAGAAAAAAAAGAGTTATGATTACAAAGAACTCTCTGCTCACTCAGGTACCTCAAGCTAGCTATGAAAATAAACACAAACAACGGGCATGGGAACACCAAGCCATATGACAGAGAGACAAACACTAGGATTGTATAGCCACTGTCTTGGGAGAGTATAATGTAGACTGCAACACTAAATTACATTTCTAATAAATATTGCTTTACAAAAGCTATTCCTTCAAGGGAGGGAGACGGATGCGTATTAAATTACAAGCTTTGTGAATATTTCAAGAGCGCCTCATGGCATTTGCAGAGAAACCCCCTCTCAATTATACAACAGAGAGAGCTGAGCAGTCGCATAAGAGAACATCACGTTATATATGCAGTCAGTTATAACAGTATTGTTATGTACTGAGCTTCATACTGTCAGGAATATTTGTTCAACGATCTTGCTATGCCACCAAAACCCGCAATGAACAGAGGATGTCTTATCTATATATTAATCAGTAGGTCTGATAACTATGATAGATATTCCACTTCAGGTACTGTGTCATCATTTGAGCCTGTTTGAAACAGAAACAAAATGATCTTGTGGTAAAAGGAAATCTGAACTGTCTTGTGGGTGTCATTTAAAATACATTATTTCATATGGGTTGATAGATTTTTCATTGGAGACAATTATCCTGACAAAGGAAAAGGAAAAAATGCCAAACTTTAGGAGACTTTAGGAGTTTTTTCATTTGTTGTGTGATTTGGAACCCTACAGGATTCTGTCTATCTAGTCCAATGGGATTGGCTACGATACAGATCCAATATGAGTCATGACAAAACATGTTTGATGAAACACACGGGAAATTTGCATCTACTGCTGTTGCGCAAAAAAATATCATTTAAATCTAAAATACAGATTTAAATATAGCAATCACATTTACATGATTTACTCCTATCTGACCACTGTATCTGATCCCTTTAACCAACAGTTTCAATGTCATCTCGTAAGGGGAATTACTTAGACAACCACAACCATCTGTAAATATGTATCACATCTTATGATGTTGCAAAATAAAATAAAAAATTTGAACTTGAGTAAGGTTTAAGTAATGTTGTTTCAATGACAGCTGACTGTTTCCAGACATGAATGAATCATCGGTAATAACTCACTGACATTAAGCTGGTACGGCAACATAAACAGAAAGAGCCCCTGGCCTACTGTTGAAGTACAACATGTTAACACGAGACAGCTTGTTTCTTCAGAAATGAAGAAAATGGGCCATTACAGTGACGCTCAGCACCTAATGTACGGATCCTCCTGTCCTGTGCCGAGCTGTGATGAAACACTATTAGAAATCTTTCCAATACTTTGAGCACGGTCTCTAGCTTGCTAACTGTGCTATTGGTTCAA
Source organism: Esox niger (assembly GCA_016801105.1). NCBI lineage: Eukaryota > Metazoa > Chordata > Actinopteri > Esociformes > Esocidae > Esox > Esox niger. Next base: position 33,383 of record JACXGJ010002947.1, read on the forward strand.
TAAAAAAAATTGATTATTTGAAAAGTAGTCGCTTCTGTGTGGTAAAACCTTGGGTGTCTTTATAGACTGAACCTCGTCATTACATAACAATGATCTTTAAACGCTGACATTCAATGAAGGAGAAAAGGGAACCAAAGCAACTGCTTTGTCTTCAGAATGCAGCTGGACTGGGCAGAATCTGGGCAACTGATTAGACTTTTGGTATTGGCTATTGCTGTTAAACACTGCCCCTTAGTGGTTTAAAAAGGGAAGACACTGAAGTGGATACTAACCATAAGTCCTCGTCAACATCTGCAAAGGTTTATAAACCATGAAAATCAACGGTGTGGGAGCTGCTGTGACTCTGGCTATGGCTCAGAGCTAATACAGGTCTGTCCACTGCAAAAAGAGATACCACAGTGTTCAATTCAAACTATGTTATGGGGTGGATCTTTACCCAGCAGATCTAAACAACTCACTAACCATTCTCAAAGTGAAAGAAAAATGATAGATTAATACTAGGAAATACAAAATGATGATGTGTGGATTGCGTATATTCAGGCCTAAATGATCAAGTCCAATACAGCACAACACAGTGTGAAAATCTGTATTTTCAAGCATTGTTTTGACATCGATATATAATGGATATAATTGTCACTGGCGGTCTAGGAGAAAATATCAAACAACCCAAGTATTTATCAATAACCCACACAACACCTCACATACCACTGACATAAAATCACCAAACCGTTATGTGAATAACCCCTCTTGCCATTGCAAAATTAAACGTTTTGGCCAAGAAAAGAAGTGCGTCGTTTGTAAGTGACAACATGTTTACTGTTGCCTTGTCTAGTTTTTCAAGCGGATTTTAACTTGTGGCTATGATTGAAAAAGACAGTGAAAGAGGGTAAGAGACAGCTAGTACAAATACAACTACTACTATACCTGGTAGTTACGGTTCTCGCTCTCATACGTTCGCCAGCAGATACTGTGATTTCCCTGTGTTGTCTTGAGTACCCCCTCACAGCCTAAAGGAGAGAGGAAGAATGTATTCAAATTCCCCAGTGCCACACAACTATTTTGACATGATTAACAGTTTGTGATTGTAGAATAAGATTATGATACCCTTTATAGGAATATTGTTCATTAAAAACAATATTTCCCAAAGAAAAATATTATGATGCAAACCAAATAAAACTATTCGTGACTTTTCTCTGACCTATCTATAATTCAACAGACCAATCCACATACAGACAGTAAGCCAGATGTAGCACGATGAGGCACAGATAGAGTGCATCGGTATGAATTAATGATAGACTGACAAGTTTGGAGTGAGTCGCTAGAAGTGAACCGACCTGCTTTATATGATGGAGGCTCGGCGTGGCTTTCAGAGAGAACCGTATAGTGGGTTGAAACATATAACTCGCATTGTACTGGTCTCACATTTCAAACCTTTCTCTTGGTACCACAACCAAACAACTATGTTCCACATAGTTTCAATGAATACCAACACCAATGATTTACCAAACAAAATATGATTCATTCCTTATTTTTTGTGAGACATTCAAACCTTACTGTTACACTGTGCATATGTCATGATTGGGAATATTCTGCACACTTCAAGGATGTGGCACTGGTGATAAAAAGCACTTTTCCAGTTGTGGTTGGGCTCCAATATTCCTCACATCGCAATTCAAGAAATAGGCCAAACAGTCAACAAACCACATTTGTAAAATCCTTCGGGAGTGAATTTCAGATACACTTGCACTTCCTAGAAACGGCAGCTAACTGTAGCCTCAAAACTGTAATCAAGCCCAAATATTTCAATAGCCTCAGAATATGCAATTTGAAGGAGTGCATTGTTGAGTTGGTAAAGAAGCTAAAGGTTGAAATTGGTTCCCTTTATAGAAATAAGAAATGCTACATGGCGATGGAATATATGTACATGCTTCAGCTGTATTCAGTCTATCAAGCAGCTTTGTGTATTATCACGGGTACCCACTTTCACACATCATCTTGTATATTTTTCAGTTGGCTGGAACTTATTGCTTCCAGAATGGCCAGACACTGTTTGTATAGAAGGCTGTCATGCAGAAACTTTCACCTATATCATGTAAAATATGCATGAGAAAAACAGTGGTTATAATAAGCTTTCAAAACTGGCTAATCCTAGAGATACCGCGGGCGTATTAGGCTTCAGACTACCAAGCTCTCCACTCACAGAATGTCTTGCAAAATAATCTTAATTGTTGCTCTGTATATTGTGATTACTTTTCTTACTATTTTTAATATAGATGTTTGTGTGTTTAATTATAGCTGCAATACACGGTTCAAATGCAAAATATATATCAGTTTGAATCCCTGTAAAAATAAAGGTTAAAAAATATATATATATATATATATCAAAAGTTTGGACACACCTACTGATTCAAGGGTATTCTTTTATTTCTTACTATATTCCACATAATAGTGATGACAACTTTGGACACTTAGGACAATCTCGCAAGCAGCTGCATGAGGTAATCACCTGGAATGATTTTAGTTCCCACATATGCTGAGCACTTGTTGGCTGCTTTTCCTTTACTCTGCTGTCCAGCTCATCCCAAACCATCTCGACTGGGTTGCCGGGTCATCTGAAGCAGCACCCTCACTCTCCTTCTTGGTCAAATAGCCCTTACACAGCCTGCAGGTGTGTTTTGGATCATTGTCCTGTTGAAATACAAATGATAGCCCCACTATGCGCAAACAAGTTGGGATTGGAGTATCACTGTAGAATGCTGTGTTAGCCATGCTGATTGAATGTGCCTTGAATTATAAATAAATCAGGGTCACCAGCAAAGAACCCCCATACCATCACACCCCTTCCTCCATGCTTCACGATGACAACCATACATGCAGGGATCATGTGTTCATCCGCTCAACATCTCACAAAGAAACAGCGTGTAACGGTGAGGTGATGGACGACTTCGTCATCTCCCACTTTTCCCAGTTTCCATTAATTCACAAACACATCCCGGACCGGTTCATTGTCATGTCTTCAATCACGCACGCCACATCCCAATTATTCCATCAGAATGTGTATAAAAGTTTCTCCTCTGCTCCCCTCACCGTATCGTTTGTTTTTGTACGTTAATAAATATACGTTTGAATGTACTCTGCCTGCACCTGGCTCCCTCAACTCAACCACCGCATCGTGACACAACGGTTGGAACCAAAATCTCAAATTTGGAGAAATCAGACCAAAGGACAGATTTCTACTGGCCTAATTTCCATTTATTGTGTTTCTTTTCCAAAGAAAGTCACTTCTTCTTCTTGGCAGTAATTCAACCATAGAGGCCGGATTCACGCAGTCTCCTTAGAACAGTTGATGTTGAGAGGTGTCTGTTACCACATGAGGTGTAGTTTATGGATGATTCCTTAAGACGGTAACTAATGAACTCATCCTCTGGAACAAATGTAACTCTGGGTAATCCTTTCCTGCGGCGGTCCTCCTATGATAGCACATGATGGTTTTGCAACTGCAAACAATCTAAATAAAGAAACACCCTTGAATATGTAGAAAAAGAAATACCTGAGTACGTGTTTCCAAACTTTTCACTGGTACTGTGTGTGTGTGTGTGTGTGTGTGTATATATATACAGCTCTGGAAAACATTAAGAAACCCCAGCACCTTTTTCTTTTCTTTCCAAAAAAGTCAAAAAGAAAGGTTTTGAGTTAGGAACAGAAGGTTTAAAATTAAGAGGCCGCTGCAAATTGAACACTTCTGTTCCTCACTCAAAACTTTCCTTTTCAACTTTTTTGGAAAGGAAACAAAAAGGTTCAGTGATCTCTTAATTTTTTCAGGAGCTGTATAAAGAATAGTAGTAGCTAGCTCTTTATTTGTTATGTGATGGTTTCTGGCTTGGGCAGATTAAATGTATATCCATCATCTCATTATCCCAAAATCTACTTTGGCAATCTTTCTTTTCCAAGTCCATAACCTGTGCTAATGCCAACTGTGTGGTTACTTTAGCCTCTGGCTGGGCTGAAGCCAGATAGATGGCATACTCACTCGGGTCAATTCCAAACTCCAGATGAGTTGGCATTAGCATAGCGAATATGGCCCTGACAACACACAGTATACAACAACCTCCTCTTGGCAATGCTTGTTCCCCACTCCTGTGTCCTGGTTGGCTGGTTAAATCAGGCAATCGGGCCTAGTTCACAGGGAGCCACATAGCAGTCAGTTAGAGGACACACAGTTAGAGGATTAATGATAAGCGGGGAGAAACCAACCTGGAGCACAACTTTGAAAAGCAATGACAGTACACAAAAACAAACTGACTCTGAAAAAGATCTTGAGGCTCAATCATGGGCTGGACAATGCTATTGTCAAAAAATACACAATGTAGGCATTCTGTAAATATTAGGGCTTTCATTTTAACGGACAACATTTTCCTTTACAAACGCAAATCTAGATGACTTAGATTGCCTTTATTTATTGACCATTTTATGTTTTGCCTGGATATGTACTGAACATGTGACTGGATTCACCTCCATAGTTACTAGATGGTAACTAGGCAGTTGGATTCACCCTCAGCACTCCCAGCCTCTCTGAACTGAGTAGGAGGGAAACTGCAAAAAGACACCGATGAATGATGCCACTTAAAAAGAAAGTGATGAGTGATGCTTCTCTGCTTTCACAGGTAAACACACACACACACACACACGCACACACGCACACACACACACGCACACACACACACACACACACGCACACACCCACACACACATTTTATGAAATGTAAAAATGACTACAAATGGAAAAAATTACATTTCCATTAAAAACCTTGTTTAACGTTATGACCAAAACCTAATGTCAATCTAATCGTAACCCCAAACCCTAACCATAACCCCAAACTTTTACCCCAAACGTAACCCATAAACCAAAATAGCTTGTTTCCTCACAATAACTTCTCCTTGCTTAACTGTACTTTTCAGTCTCCACCATGGTAGTAAAAAGTAAACGTACACACAAACCCAAAACCCAAAGTAACACTGAATTTGGCCATTCCCCAGAACCTGATTCAGCTCCCTTTAAAGGTCTTAATTTTTACCTTTGATTGCCAGCACTCCATGGCAGAAGCCCTTGAAGTTTATCATTCCCTGCTCATTGGGGTCCAAGCATTTGGCCAACTTCTTCACCTGTAGCACATGGAAAATTAAACAAAAAGGTTGAGTTTGTGGGTTCTGCCTCACGGAATACAAAGGCATTCAATGGAAGCCCATTGTAACAGATGACATTCCAAACAAGCATTTGAATGTCAATCATACTGAGTTGCTAACAGCCGTGAGCGTCTGTGTGGTTGACCTGTGGCGGGGCGCCTCCCACCACCACCTGTTCTAACAGTTCCTCCCCGAGTCACAGCTGAGTCACTAGTGTTGATGTCAACAGAGCCTCCTCTTCGTTCTAGGCTTGAGCACAGAGTACATTCACAAAGACTAGTGCTGTGGTCCTTTAAAAAACGCATTACCAACTTACGTTAGAATTAGAATCATGGTTGCATTTGAAGGACTGAGGAGGATTGAGGAGAAAAAGCTGGGAAGTATGTATTACTGTGAACTGTCAATAGTAATAACACATCCCTGTGACACCCGTCCATAAACAGCTTCCTTATAATGTGGCTTGGAGCAAAGACACAGAGCTACTCTCTTATTCTACTAAATAATGCATTTCAGTGCACTTATTAGATGCTGTCTGAAGCACTTTTAACTTTGACACTGCTACTTTCAGAATGGGCCTGGTGAAACGTGACATGAAACTAGAAAGACTTGAAATGACCTTGTGAATATCAGAAAGGTGTTTGAATGTGTGTGTGCGCGTGTGTGTTTGTGGGTCTGTGTGTGTTTGGGCTCTTCCAAATGCAACACACACACACACACACGCCCCCGCGCGCGCCTGGCCTTCTCCCATCTGTCCGAGCTCTGTTTTACAGCTGTGCATCACCATCCCTTTCTGTGGAAGACAGCTGTCAGTCAAAGCACACACCTTAATCAGTTCCGGCCCCAACGTCCTAGTAACGGTTGGCCCGTTATTTTTACTGGATTAGAAGTAGGAGTTTGGTTTAGCCATTACTGAGCCTCTCCAGTCTTGGAAGGACAGTGGGACTGAGAGGGGGAGGATAGAAGTGGTGGATAAAGGCAGAGGATAGAGGGGTTGTTGAACGGGGGAACAGACAAAAAGTGATTATACACCGAGATAGTTTTATTATTATTATTATTATTATTATTTTGTTCACATTCATTTCTAGGGTTGGCAGAAATTTGTGACACACCTGTATTTTAGAAGAGAAAAAAAGATTCGACAAATGTACCTGAGTTAAAGTTTCTCCCTTATGTTAACGGTTAGATCAAGTTAAAAAACATTAATGATATTTTCTCAAAGCCTTTTTTGCTCATGTTAAACAAGGGTGGCAAATAAATGGGTGGCAGTGAACATCCATGCCAATACAACTTCCCACAGCACTTACTATTAACTGAACCTAGTAAGAAAACACATATGTTTCTCTTCCTACCCACAACAGCCATGTAGCCACGGTGATGCCCGAGGAGCCAATCAATCATGATGTTCCATCCCTGTCATAGAGGCAAACCAGGAACTAACAGGTCAACAACAACCGCCAGCATTTATGGATGGACACTGCCTGTCAGTGAGATCAGTGACAACCAATCCCGATTAAATCAATTTAAGTTCCATGCTGTAAGACTATGAAATGTGAAAATGTCCTGGGGGTGTTGATAATTACGCAATCTACTGAATCTCAACTGAAGTTGTAATATCACACCCTTCCATGTTATGGGATGCAACATGTCATACAAAAAATATTACAATGTTCGTGGAGGGTTGGCAAAAAGAACTTCGGGCCTGTGATAGAGCACATTGCAGACAGGCGCAGAAATGGCTTTCATTTGGACCTTCCACCACCCTTACATTCAGGTAGGTCATTTTTGACATGTGTTTTTCTGGCTTTTGTTATTCTGTCTCTTACTGTTCAAATATACCTACCATTAAAATTAAAGATTTTAATGGCCGCTGCCTCACCCCCGCCTCGGGAGCAGGGAGCCTTGGGAAACTGGAGCGGGGGGTGGGGGTGGCAGGGGCTCGTGGTCCCACCCCTGTGGGGATGGCAGCAGAAATCCCTCTTCTAGCCACTCTGGTGGCAGAGGTGGAAGTTGCTCCTCGGGGGTCCCCTGTGGCCCAGGCCCCCTCGGAGAGACCTGAACAGGGACACGTAGCCCCCCAAAAAAATATTTGTGGAGGCCCCGAGGTGGTGGCAGGGGTGGCGGAAAGCCGCGGAGCAGGCACAGGGGCGGCGGCAGGTCACAGAGCAAGGACTGGGGCATTCCGGTAGGCCAGCCTGCTGCCAGAACAGTCCGCTTGAGGTTGGGGGGACTGAGGGGCTGGACGTGGAGTGGACCAGGCAGGAACCTGGGTAGCCCGTACCAAATACCAAACACCAAACAATGACCGACATGGACAGTGAGAAAATGGCTGAACTAAATACACTGACTAACAACGAGAACAGAAATAGGTGGGGGCAAAACACAGATGAAAGGAATCGACCAATTAACTGAAACAAGAACAGGAAAGACCAAACAAGGACATGACAAATCATGGACACTCAGAAAACATGGAACAGAACGTCCCCAGAAGGCTGGGACCGCTACAACGTTTTCTTTACATATGGTACATATATTACCAATTCTCCAAGGGTATGCAAACTTTGGAGCACAACTGTATATTCTGTTTTATCCATTTCAATGGAGGTTGTCAATCACCCTTATCATTTGGATGTCATTAATATGACAGATCCTTTATAAAAACCTCACTCACAATGCAAGCTTAAAGGAAATATGTCTAATTGGCTACCGCCTTGGGAAAGTTGAGTTAATTACAGCAACAAAGTTCACATTCAAAGCAACTCTCCAGGTATAGCCAGGGGCTTTGTTTCCCAACACGCAAAACAAGCCATTGCTTGAGGCTCCATGGGGAAGGGCCCCTTTGTTGTCTGTCAGCAGGTATTACAAGCACAACTGCAAGTTGACACTACATAAAATTCAGTTGCGCGTAAATAAATAATACACACATGATATCATAGACCCATGTTTCACACATGATTACACTGATTTAACACACCAAACACACCTCAGCAGATCTGTCTATTTAAGAAAATGCATTCAACATTTCTAGTCACACATTTGAGCTACCACAGCAAACAACTTAGCTAAGCCAGCTTCAATCAGTCAGTCAATGGAAACCCGCCAAACTAAACACTTGTACCCTAGTGTTAGCACTTACCTACCAGCTAATGTCAGTCGGTTAGCTCAGAGGCCATTGGATGACCTGATTGATGACCTGATGGTTAATGAAAGTGTCATTCTGTCATTTGACTTCCCAAATACGCTAACTTTTATCGTACGCGTTTTAAGTACTAGAAGGTAAAGAAATGTCTTTCTCCTGTTGTAACTTACAAACAAACACACCAATTTAAATGAACTGACAATAATGTAGCCCACTCTTATAATGACATAGGACTTTGTCAGGTACTGGTGTATGTGGGTATACAAAAATGATCCTGCTAGAGGTGGGGGGGCCCCTAAACTGGGTCTGACTGGGGACACACAATTAAACCTGCGTATAGCACACTCACGATACCCAACTGTAGGGTATAACAAGGATAATACTTTGGATATGTTGTTAATGTAACGTGAATTGAAACTCACTCACCTTGAATTCTTTAAATAAATCTACATGTCTGTCTTTGAGGTGCTTCACTAAGTTGGAACTGTTTCCTCCTGTAGTCTTGAACATTTGTAGGCACTGTTTGCACAGTGGTTTTTTCATATGTATTATTCCCCGATCATTCGCCTCAGACACAAAGTTCGCAAATCTTACTGTTTTTCTTTTGGACAAGTCGAGGCGGGCCTGCAACTGTACTTGCCGCCATCTGTCAGGTTATGGCACTGTAAAAAAACGAGTACCGTCCCATTTTCAGACTTTTGGCATCGACTTGGTACCGAAGTATCGGTTCTTGTGACATCTCTAGTTGGGTGTAAGAGGGTACAAAATGTATCAATGCATAATATCCATATATCTATATGAAATAAGGGGACCTGTTGGAAAATAAGGAAGAACCACTGGTCTAGGCCACTGGTTCCCAACCAGGGGTACTTGGACCTGGAGGTATTATGCCAATCCACAGGGGGTACTTAACAAAACTCATATGCTTACTGATACAATGAACATAAATGGGTACTTCAGGGATATTATGGGCAAAGCAAAATTTTGTTGGTTTTACGGTAACTGGAAAAGGCTGGGAACCATTGGTCTGGACTATACCAGTTCCTAAAGTAGATCCCTGCCTGCCTTGTCAGTTCTTACACCACCCCTAGTTAAGGAAAGCACATCAATGCTACAACAAAAAGTAGAAAGCTTGTTTAATGGAAATAATATTTTACAAAAGCAAACCTCCTCTCTATGATGTATAAACTGACGCATTATGCAAAACGCAATAAAGCTGCTGCACTTAAACACAGGCCTCTGGCTTAGTTCGTTAATTATTTCTCCACTCACTGCATCCAGGCTGAATCAGTCCCTCACATGAAAGTATCACACTCCTCCACTACCACACTCCTCCATAGGCAGGTTTTTTGTTACCGCCAAGAAAATATTACTTTACAGGTTTTAAGACTTTGTTAAGCTTAAGCTTTAATGTAGCACTACATACTCGCGTCATACACAAAGGATAAAAACAAAAGCTATAAACCAACGCTGCTATTGGCTGTTATGAAATGCCTAATTACTAAAAATAGGAGTCTTACCTCATCTCCTTGACCAAACTGTGAACCGAGGTCTATGAAATGCTCCAGGCGAATGTAACCAGTCGAATCCTCGTCGAAGACGTCGAACACTTCTTTGAGTTTTCGCAGGAACAACAGAAGCTGCTCCGGTTGGGGAAGGGCACCTTCCATCCGTAGTTTGTTGTTATAAGGTTAAAACACGACTTGAACAGCGATAATGTGAGCGCCATCAGCTGGAACTGCAGCTGCGCTGAGTGCCCTGGAGTGTAGTGCGTGCTTGGCAACACAGTATCCGGATAGCGCAAGGACCACTGGATGCTGCGAGGGGGTAGAGAGATGGGGGCATGGATTCTCAGAGTTTGACATGGACACAGTTGCGCGGTCAGGAAAGTCTCGTTAGCATCATGCAGCTTATAGGACTTCTAGTGTATAGCAGAACGGCTGGGAACCAGGGTGCTGCATTTCAACACCATGTCAAATTACACGGAGAAACGCAAACATTTGCATAATTTTCGCCAATATCGCTTAGCGGTTCACGGCTTAAAGTAAAACTCATAAAATTGGAGAAGTGATGTTTCTATGAACCAGAGTCAGTTGTATCAAGCAAGACAGTTGCTCTCCCTAGTCTGTTCTCACGTGATGAAGAAGCGCCTAAGTTGAAAGTTCGGTACCACTGTTGTAGCTTCATTCAAACACATACAGACATTTCGTTTTGATGTTTATGGACCTTACATTCAAGGACTCCTCAGATGTACTCCAGATGTTCCATATGTCCAACCTATGGCTGTTTTAATAATTCTATGGTGTAAGTATATCCATAAAGCAATTTGAAAATGTATGTAAACCCCCTGGAAAGTACATATGGATATGTACACTGGCTACAGATAATTCAACAAATTAAATGCAATTTAGTAGCCAGTGTTGCTCCCTTTTTCCTGGAAATAACAACATGTGGCCATTTCTTGTAATTGTCTATCAGTCTCTTACATTGACTGGGAGACATTTTTGCCCACTCCTCTTTACAGTACTGTTTCAACAGTGCCATGTTCAATGGCTTTCTTGCACGCATGGTCTGGTCAAGTGCCACTGCAACATTTCAATAAGATTGAGGTCCAGGCTTTTACTCAGCCATTTCATAACCCTCCATTTCTTTTCAATTTTGTAATATATTTGCGGGTGTGAATAATTTTCCTGTTGCAAGATCCAAGTTTGGTTCACTTTCAGCTTTTTGACAGTCTCTTGTCAAGAATTGTCTGGTACAAAATGGAATTCAAGCTTAAATTAAGGATAGCAAGTTGGCCAGGTCCTGAGGGAGTAAAGCAGCCCCAAACCATAATGCCACTGCCTCCATGCTTTATGGTTGATATAAGGTTATAAGGTTTTTCTGTTCAAAGACTGTGTTTTGTTTTCTCTAAAACATTCTGCCTGCTAATAACTTCACCTTTGACTCAACTATCCAGAGCACTTTTTGATCTGTACCCAGATTTATTCCGTGGTCACCTATAGTGATTACATATCCCCCTCTTTGACACACCAGTGGCTGCTGGTCTTTTGCTGTGATGAAGCTGGGATGTAGCAATTTATTGGATACCACAGGTGGGGCCATTCCAAAGTGGATGTGGCAGATATGCGTGGTTGTATATAGATGAGTACCAATGATAAAATGTAGCTATTGGGAAAGAGAGACATTCTTCCACTACCCTGCTAACAACTTGAAGTCTCTTCAACCAGCCCACCACTTATTGGTTTCCTCATTACAGAAGTACTTGGTTTCACATTAAATTATAAACTGTTTTTTTTTCAGGTTCCCTTCAGTAAAATCATAAGGAAGTTCCTGTTCAGTGACTTGTAAAGTCACAGTGGCCAAAATGTCAATTTCCATTAAACAGTCGTGGCCAAGTTAGGGCAACAATCCATGCTTTGGTATTATTTCTCAGGCTACTATTTTTAAATACTAATACTACTTTTAGCTTTAGCAGCACATATCCATTGCATGGTGAGGGTAAGGAGATTATAATTGTTATGGCTTCATTTTCAATTCATCAAGTATAAAACATTTATGAAGTAATAAAAAAAGTAACTTGTGATTTGCAGTACATAATTGCTTACATTGGTACCATTTGTGTGAACAGTGGATATGAGACCAAGTGACCATGTTAAGAAAAAACTAAAGCACGGATTACAGTCATACTGTCATATGGAATATTGTCATTAAATTGCTAAATAAAACCAATTTTTAATTTCTGATAATTATCCCATTAATTCAATCACCCAGAAAAGAGTCTAAGTCAGCAGCAAGCTGTGTTTTGGAAAATTTCCCATAAGTCTGTCAGCTTCTTGCTACCAGCTAATCAAATGACTGCCAAATGAGAGAATTTGAAACGGTACAGTCAAGTTAAAATAAAACATGACATGTAACTGAAACTCTGAAGCATGCAGGTCAGCTTAATATCACGTGTTTGCTCACATACACTGGTGCCATTTTTATGGCTTGGCTGAACATTCTCAGTTATGACAAACATTCATTTGTAAATGTTGTAGAATTGCATTTTCCAGTTTTATTGTAAAACATTTCATTAAAGTTTTGGAGGCTCAAATCCTCAATTAAGATGTATAGACAATATTTTTTATTTTTTAAACATCTTACAACACACCCAACACAACAATTTCAAAGCTGCGTTTGTGAATGAATCTGAAACATGTATATAATATTGAAGATGATCAGGGTCGGCCAATTACATAAGCAAAATAAGCGGTCGCATAGGGCCTCTCGTCAATAAGGTGCTTGTCTGACGACTTAAATAGAACTCTTTCACTGCAATATCTATTGTTAGCTTCATACAGTATTTAAGTATAACATTTGTTCTATCCCAGTGGTCTCAGTGACATCAAAGTATGGTACATTGTACAAAACAAGCTCTTCAGAGATAGTACAATCCAGGACAGCTTAATGGACAAAGATTGAGCCTAGTCCTAAACGTAAGAATCAAACTCAATGGAAATCTCACTCGAGCTTGATTTATTTTGTTCAGGGCAAACATATTTCCTTCAAACCGGCCCTCAGTGTCATCATCAAAGTTGCTTTCATGGTTGTACTCTGGCTCTGGCCCAATCCATCCATTGCTGGGACCGATCAGTATATTTCCCTTGTTTTTGCGATCTAGAAATAATCTCCAACATATTCAGATCCAGACTACTTGACAGACTGACCTCTGTGAATGTGAAATAGCTTTTGGCCGGATATAGGAGTTTACCAGGCAGCAAGGGAGACCCCTGTATACTTAGGAACTCAGTCAGGGTCTCAACTTACTATTCAGAATAAAAATAGCAAATTACACTAGGTGGAGCCTTTGTTGTGCCAAAATTCCGAGTTGGAGGAACGGAGTGGGAAAAGCAGAATGGTTTGTCACAGATGGCTATATGCAAGGCTTGTCAGAATATTCTGTTGGGATTTGTTACAATGAGATACGACCATATGAAATACAAAATAATATTAATTGTAATAATTAAAGTTAAGTAATGTGTAGATTTTAAAGAAATATGCTTTACAACTGCATGTCTCTGAAAAAAAATACGCCCCATTGTTTTTTTCGGAGGGGGGTGTCCTTTCAAAAACATCTTAAAGCCTGAAGATGACACTCCAATGGAAAGACATTTGAAGACATTTGAAGTTTAATGAAATTGGTCCAGTCCACTCTGAACACGTCTTATTTGCAGACAGAGCTCATTTTAGTATTGCAGTCAGTTGGCTAAAAGGAGTTGGCCTATCTTTCATTACCACATCTGTGTCCCAAACGGCATTGTGTGCCCCATGTTGGGCAGCATATTTTATCAAGGCCCAATGTGCCTCAGTCAGAAGAAGGACACTACATTAGGAATTGTGTCATTGGGGATACACATTTCTATCATTACCATCTATCACATAAAACTGTTTTTAGACGTCCCGTCGTCCCAATGAGCTGAAAAATAAAACTGCACTGGCCGTCGTTCTCTCTCCATTGCAGAGAGATAGTGTCAAGTTCTTGGATAAGAATAAATAATGTTGATATCATGTTTACCCTGCGTGGAGCTACATTCTCCATTCCGTCTCTTCTTCAACACGTCTCTTCGGCCCAGGCAGGCTTGGAGTCAGTTTCTATCATCCCCGGCATCTATCATCCCCGGCATCTATCATCCCCAGCATCTATCATCCCCGGCAAGCAGGGGACATCTTAAGGACGTCTGGCTGAACGTGGCAGAACCTCAGGATAAATCTTTCTCTGCAGGGTTCACCACTTTCAGTGCATTGTTGGAGGTCACAGTATCACCCCAAACCTTGCACAGCTGGGTCATGTGATCAGAACCGCACATAATAGCAAAATGTTTTAAAACTGATCATGAAAACAAGCCTTGTAAATTAGACATTTTAAGCTTCTTCCTCACTGTCTCAGTCATTTTCTTTTGTTTGGTGAATAGTAAAAACGGCTATGGTCAGTGTAGTCAAGGCATCATATCACTTTAAACAGCCAATAACCATGTGCAGTTCCTTAGTTTCTTATTGCTTTTACTATGGTACAACACTGTGTTGTGTTGCCGTCTGCTTTTCTCTGCATTTCATTAGGACCTGACGGGGATTGGGCCTCCATTCAGACCCGTGTCAGAGGAACATTCAAGAGTGGATGGGTCACCTGTCAGTCAAAACCACTCCAGTCACACATAAACACTAAACTATTTGGGAGGTTTGCTATGGTAATACAGGGCTCCTAATGAAAGATTTAAGGTGTGATTCAGTTATTTGAGGCCTGAAAGAGAAAAGTACTTAAAGGCCCAGGTTGCTCTTTTCGAAGTCCCCCATTCTTCTCGAATCTCCTCCGTCGCGTTCAAGGGCGCAGTCAAACAAACGAGCGGCCAAGCTAGTCGATGAACTTGTGCGTGTCTCCGTACATCCAGTGCTGCGGCGGCAAGGCCGCCTCGTTGAGGTAACCGCAGTCCTCGCTACACTTGCAGGACTGGATGAACATGGCCGCCCTCTGGAAACGCTCACCGTCCGGGCACACAAAGGTCACAGGGACGGTGCGGGCACGGCGCGGAGAACAGCAACGGCCGTCCGTACACAGTCCGCAGTAGTTCAGCCGGTAGAAGCGGACGCTCTGACACTCGCCATACGACAATTGCGCGGGCTCCGGGGATTTATGGGTCGACGAGCACTTCTTGCCTTTCTGCAGAGAGGGGAGAGAAGGAGAGCGATGGAATGAGGGAAGCTAATCCGAACGCCACGGAAAGAGTCAAATGTTCCATGCTGCACTGTTGAGTCACTGTTCATACTTTTTACGTTATTCAATCGGGTTGAACTACCTTTGAATACCTGCGCGGTAGATTATCGTTCTGTCTGTGTCGGTTATCGTGAAAAGTACGTTTCGGGCCACTTTGACACAACTGATATACATGCGCACTAAAGTTTAAAAAACAACCTACGGCCCACTGAAACTCATTTGTCTCACGCTCAGAGGTAGAGGCCTTATTAGTCTTAGCGGTTAGTCAGCTATAATCTCCCAGCCCGCAGTGACCTGCATCCCAAGTGCTCCTCTATTCCCTGCATAGTGTACTGCTTCTGACCCGAGGCCTGGGGAACCTGGTATAAAGCAGCGCACGGAGTGAGGAATAGGGTGCCATTAGGGACGTGGTCACTGAGCCAGAGAAAGAGAAGGGGATTAATATAGACAAACATCATCTCCGTGGCTGAGTGCACAGGGCCCAGACGCCTAGCCATGGACAGTTGCTTGGCAGGAATGCCATGGGTGGGGTGGAGGGGACTATATTTAAAAGGGCGTCACTGCCAGTGTGAGTAAACCGATGCTAGCCTGTTCCCATCGGTACTCGATCAGGAAACCGTCTAGGGGGTTGGGTCTTTGTTATCAATGTAATCCCAGACCAGGAGATGAAAAGGAAGATGTTGTTATTGCCTGGTATGACGGTCAAATATGTGGTCACGCACTCTTTTGTTTGGTAACTATGGGTATGCGCGCACATACACCGCACGCGCGCGCTCTTCGACGCGTCAGAGGCCGACACAGCATCCGCTGTCACCCGTTCCAGCGTCCGAGCGCGCCGCGTACCTTGGTCGGGACGGCTACATCACCACACTGCCGGAGGGTACAGAGGCGCGTTTCTCTCTCCGTCTTACACTGGGCGTTGTCATTGGTGATGCGCGACGACACTCCCATCCCGCAGCTTCGGGAACACTGGGACCAGTCCGTTGTCTGGACGACACACTTCTCCACCAGATACTTAGTCACTAGGAAGGGAGGATGGAAAGATGAGTGTGGTGGACGGAGAACACACCAGAAGGGAAAGAATGACACGACCTGCAGTTATCCACTCCCGAACCGGTGATGTAAGTGGTAACGGCATCCGAAGAGATCTAGAGCCAGCACTGAATATATGTTCCTCACCAGGCAGATGCTTGTAGCCTTGCTCGTTCGCCCAGCTGTTTCCTCTCTCCGGCAATTCATTCGCCCAGCCATATCCTCTCTCCGGCAGCTCATTGCCCAGGGTGTTATCTGGCCGAAGCTTGGCCTGCGAGGGCTTCTGAAGGTGATTGGTGGACGGCAGGCGCCTGGTTCCTCTGTGGCAGTCTACGGTGAAGCAGCACTCGCCCGGCGCCCTGACCAGCCGTGGGTATGGGCAGGTGGGAGTTGCGAGGGGCAGCCTGTTGTCGCAGAGCGGGGCACAGCCGACGGCACCGTCAATACAGGTGCACTGGTGTTTACAGCCGGCGCGGAAACTCTCACCGTTTTGGTAGATCCTCCCGTTGTACTCGCATGTACGACCCTCCTTCTTGGCTGTGAAAAGTCACAGGAAGAAACCTTTTAGCACAGTGAAAGTGCAGTTCAGTACAATCTGAATTAACCCAATAATTTCCCCACGTGGTGAATTTGAATGGCACAAAGACCACTTTGCGGTGTTCACACATTCAGGCATTATAAAACCATCAGTTGAGCTGAACTGTTTACTACAGAATATGTAATGCACTATCATGTGACGAAGGTCAGGAGGGTTTGGATACCACCCATGTCTCTTGAGAGTCTAAAGGCAAAGTACAAGAACCTCCACTGACAATCCCAAATATGAAAGAAGTGGCCATACTCGGATTACACCAGCGAAAATGCTATTTACGCAATCCCCCCTTGACGACCAGTAAACACATGCACGGAAGGTCTGGTGGAACGTAACATCAAACCTGGCATTCACTGGAACAAAGAATTTCCTGAGAATCTCCAGGCTTAACTTGTTCAAACTACCAACCACAGTCTCCCACAACATGTAACCTAATCAATTACACTTTCTGGACTTATCTTCCAGTATATTAAAAAAAAAAAATTTAGGGCACTGTATTGTTGTTGCTGGGTAATAGTCAGAGATTACCATGGAAAGAAATTCAATAGAATTAAATGATGGCAAATCCTATCAAGGCCATACTCTTTAAACTTTAAGGTACCAGGCCTATATGCACCGTACACCATAGCCTTGGGTTGACGTAACTCTTGTTTTGTAAAACGGTGATCTAGTGGGAGAGGTCAGAGGTCAAAGAAAGGGCAGAGGAAGGATGTCTTGTGGGTAAGGATCTAGAAGTCTCTCTGTCTCCATATCACAGGCACAGAGGAGCCTCTATTCTTAGTCCATGAAGGACTGGAATCCAGGCACGACATAGATAGAACAAGTTCCATTTTGGTCTTTGAGATTAAGCTTCTCTCAAGGAATCTACTACACATGCGAATGGTCATCTCCTCTCCCACTGGGATACAATTTGATAAAGGTAAAGTTCACCCATTTTTAAAAGGGGCCAGATTTTGATATTTTGTGCTAGTAGCTGATCCCTGCCAAAAGTGGGGTTAACAATCCCGCCCAACTGGAGTTAACAATGTTTTTTTATTGTTGTTACAGATTGATTGCGCACAAAGCATTGTGTATAAAAATGTTACCTAAACACTCAAAAATCTACTTATTACATTAGAATCTTGTTTTAAATAATGTTCCTGCACTGAAAACATACAAATGTGGGCCCCCTAGTGGCACAGTGATGTAATTTAGTGTATATTATTCAGAGTAAGATACTGATCAGGGCCGGTTCCATGCATAAGTGGCATACGCGGTTGCTTAGGGCCCCCAACCACTAGGGGGCTTCCGACTGCTAGGAGCCCTCAAACTATAGAGAACAGGGGGCCATAAATCAAGGTTTATGCTTAGGGCCCCCAAAAGACTTGAGCCGGCACTGATTCTGATGTATCTGTTAAGTCCCAAATGATGCTGCCTTATTGAGCAAAATGGAATCCTGTAAGGAGGCACCTTATTTTTATGTATGTGCAATAACTTACAAAAGAGCAGATAGATGTGCCTAAAAGAGTGAGTAGGTGTCCCAAAAGCTGATTATTTTATTCATCCCCTTGCCACTCTCTGAAAGTCACCCTCAGCATTTTGTCAACATAACATGAAAGGCACACTTTGGTTGGTAAGGGACAGTAACTGGTAAGGAGGTAAGGCTGAGATTCACAGAATTAGTTGAGTGTTTGGGAGACTTTCCTTAAATGCTTAGACTAATTATTGTTACCATATACAAGTTCAGAATTGACTAATCAACACTTCATATTTAACACTATTTACATCTCTTCACAACCGAACACTTTTAAACCGTATTGTGTCTGTAATTTCAGCCAGTGTATATAAAAGTGATGCACATAAGACAAAACCAGTGCTTATTTATTGTTATTTCAACTGATATGATATTTGTTATGATTAGTAAAAAATATTTTTTATTTGGTTTACTTGAGACCCATATGCTCAAGTAAACCATATGCTACACGTCAAAATCAGTCCACACCACACTTCCCACTCGATCCAAGTCTTACCTCTGCATATGCCCTCGACCAGGGTCACATCGTTGCCGTAGTTACACTCAAGCCCCTTATGGTGGTCGCATGGCAGTGTGAGACTGCAGTCCTGGTTGAGCTGGGCAGCACACACCTTGCAGCAGCCGCAGCCGTCCGGCACCGCACTCACACCGGGGGGGCATCTGACCGGCAACGCTGGGCACTTGCAGACTGCCGGGCAGCTGGCACCCACCTGGAAGAAAGGGAAGCAGGAGTGGGGGCTGTTTATGTTAATCAAAGGACGGAAAGAATGTCTACAAATATCATGAGAAATAAATTGCGGGTGTCAAACACCAGCGATAATGCTATTAGAAATGGGGTTATAGTACTCGTCATTTCGTTTATTTGAGATCAACAGGTTAACATAACAGGTTAACATGATTATTGTCCCGTTTAGGATGGTTTTACATTTTGAGTTCAGTTTACAATGAACGTGTTATATAAGCTTCACAACATAATCCATTCTGTTTGGTGATATCATTTAACTTGTGTTTTAAGTCAGCCACAGTCCCACTCCAACTACTTGCAGAATAAACATTATCAGTAAATGCCTCATTCTCAGTGCGTCAAAAATATTTGACAAGCACAAACATGCCTATCAAACATTAGATAATTAAAGGCTGGGCAGGTAGACAAAAAAATGTGTTAGCTATTCACATTAGGCTACAGTGTCTTTAATTTCCTTGTAATTGTACAATAATCACAGAATAACAATTAGATGTAATTATACAACAGCACATACAGGTTTGGGTTACTTGTAAATTGTTACTTATAGTTACTTATTTTACTAAGTACTATGTACTATATAGCCAACGACTTACGGTTTATTCTGTTATTCTACAGCAGTAGCAATATAACACACAAGGTTACCACACAGACTCTTGGCTACAGTTTGAAAATAGAGCATCACGCAACTCATGAAATCGAGTATTCACCTTTTAAACTTAAAACAGAAATGATTTAACGTTACAAACTCAAAACAGAAAAAAGCAACGTGATCACTCAAAACAGTCCGACAGAGCTGAAATTGTGCTGCAGCTCTGTCGGGCGTTGCAGCTCAGTCCGGTTATTATGGACTTACCTGGTTTGTGAATGCCATTGTCAACAAAACAAGTATAATACATTTTGCCATAATTATAGACAATATAGTATCTCTCTTATTGTTTTAGTCCTCTGGCAGTTTTGAACTTCTAAAACCTATTTCAGTTATAGACTTGAATTGAGATTCCGTAAGATGAATAGAAGTAGTTTTTTGTTTGGTTCCTTCCTCTAGATCATCACTGGTTACTCCACTCTCAATCATTCAGCATAGGACCTATCGTAGTCTAATTTATATCAACCTCGTGAGCGCTGTAGAAACCCCGCCCACCTCCATGTGTCCACCCAATTATCATTCGGGCAGCGGGCCAGACATTCCAAATGGGTGGAGTTTGGGAGAGGGCTAGAAATTGATTGGGGGGCGTGCTCAAGGATGAATACCGTCATTCATAAAAATCCCAAGAAGTAGTCAGTGTTTATTTTATTGGCTGGACTAAAATGTAACCGGTGCTTTTAAGTCACATTTACTGAAATTCCACCTTTGTGGCCACCGCTCTGTTAACACCAAGGTAAATATATCCAGCTGGCTAGAGTGTGGTGCAGACGCTGTCACCCAGGACAGTAATACTTATAGCAACACCACCTCAGGAAAGGTGAGGCACTCCTGTTTGGATACCAGTGTGCCAGTACCGAAAGTTAATCTAGTCAAGGGTATAATTCAAACAGTAAGTTGAAGTAATGATATGGGTATTACATTCTTCCAGGAAGGTGAACATGACCTGTCTACTGATGTGAGGTTTAATGAAACCTTGCCCATTTGTGGACTGCACAGATGTGTTTAATTATTTCCTATGCTCTATCTATGCTCAATAAAGAAAGGATACTGTCTGGTCCTTGATTGTTTAAAGCTACCCCCCATGTCTGTCTAACTTTCCGCCTTGAATTCAGGTGGTCTGTGCTGACACAGCCATCAGGACAGACCAGTGTGTACTGTAAAGCTCATGGTTAAACCTGTTTATTACTAAAAGCCCACGAGTCCATTGTGCCCATTCTCCCCAGACTTCCACTTTATACTACATTCCCGTTTTTTCCCATCCGACCATCAAGGCTTCTATTTCCTGTGGGTTCTCCCTCGTCCTCTCAATTCCTGCCACACCTGGAACACACAGACCCTCTTTGATGAAAGAATGCATGAAATACGATAGCGAGAGTTTGCAGGTAAAAAGTAGTCTTTTCAGCCTTAAGACCTGAACACCTATAGACTATAGGCACGTAGCAGTATAGCTTGATAAAACTGGTTTGCAGCAATTACTCCTCAGTAGAGAGCTTTATAGCCCAGACAAGGTTATAAACATTGCCTGTGAAACAGAATGGTTTCAGTTTTGACTTCTGTGCAATGTCTGTATATTTGAAATGGGATCTAACTAATGCAATTTTGCTAGCAAAAAGAAAAGTTATAGCTATAAAGGAATTGGGAACTCCTTTGAGTCTGGTTCCTCTCTAGGTGTTGTCCTTCAAATAACTGATTAAGTAGTCATCCTGAGGAAAAGAGCAAAGGCCTACCAGTCTTGACCGACAGTTCGAGAAACTCTGCTGTAGGGTTTAGAAGCTGACAGACTCTCAAATTCCCTAAATAGTGGCCTCATTTGGACCAGATCCCTATAGACTCAAAGTAAAAACACAACTCAGAACCATGAAGCTAATTAGTTGCTTTTTGGTAAGCAGTTACCGCAGTCTGTCTGCCCTTTGCCAGCAGTAATGTCCAGCAGAAACAGAAGTCATGGCTCATCTATTTTAATCCAGTGGTACAGGGCAGTGTGAGTCATTTTTGACTGGCCACCACAGGTTTTTTGCCACATCACTGAACTGGATAACAGAGGCTAGGACGGACAGAAAAAAATGTTGTTTTTCAGAGACTCGAAGTACCGGCCCATGTGACATCAAGTGCAAGGTTATTTCTAGTCTGGTGTTTTTTTGAGGGGCACTGTCAAAAGCCTAATAATGACTAAAAGTAAGTTGCTTTGGACAGGAACACCTACTGAATGACTGAAATGTAAAACGTCATTGTAAAATCAAAGGAAACATTTTCTTGGAGTATCCTACTTAAAAACTGTGAGGAAATCCTTGAGGTCTTCAAGGAAAAATGTCAAAGGGTATTGTAAAGAATTATCTGTAAGAGCCATAAATGATCTTTGTATATTCCCTGTGTAACCGACTGCCCTTAGAAACACAATATCACTCGTCTATCCTGCTTGTGTATTAGGCTGTTACAATGGCACCCTATGGGCCCAGCTCAGGGGCGGCACACTATTTATAGAAGATAGGGAACCATCAGGAGCAAAAGCAGAAGAGACAAACATGGTGTTTCTAAGCACGGTCACTCAGGGGGAACATCAAACAGGACATATGATACAAATAAATAATCCAGGAGAGAATGAGCAAGAGCGACTAAGAACGAGAGGAAAAGGAAAAGCAACAGACGAAAAAGGGCCGAGAGAAAGTGAGAGGACTTTCCTGAAAGGGTGGATGGGTGGGGTACAGGGGAGAAGTCAAGAAACAGAACAGGTGTTCTGTGGTCACAGTTTGTTTTTTTAGGGAGGGGGAGCAGAGCTCCGGCTACGCCCGTACATGTGGTAGTACTGACAATAAGGTATTTCACACAAAAACAAGCTCCAGGGTGAAGTTTCCTGTAGGTACAGATCAAGGAGCAGCGTCTCCTCACCAAATCCTAACCATAACCATTAGTAAAGAAACAAAAATGTACTTTACCCGCCACATGCAATATCCTAGCACTACGGACCTGGTCTTAACACACAGCATATGTTTTGCATTGAAAATAATAGTTAGAGTACATTAATATACAGATAAGCCTACATACTAAGTTATAAATGAAGCGAGCTAAAGTTTTCAAAATGTTATACTACTGGAATTACACAAATCAGTTTTAAGTAGCTTATGTAAGAATAGAATAATGAATAGAAGGGTGGAGGTTGAGTGAAAAGGGAAAGGAATCTGGAGTTCTAGCGACTCCAAAACACTAAGCGGTGTGGACTGTACAGTGGATACCTCCAACCAGTCACAATTCTATACATGTCTAATGTGTCTCAGGACAAGACCCCTCCTACGTTCTACTCCCCCTCAACGAGACCACGAAGACCCTAAATGATATCCGTTAAGGTGATGATTTGAACCCAATACAAACCACTCCTACACGAACCAAGATGTTTGAGAATATGACCCTAGAAGGACTGATAGGTGTTGAAAATATCTACCGATAAGAGGCTTTCACAACCTTATCTTTTTCCTAAGTAAGCATGAGCATCAGTGGTCAAGTAGACCAACAGATGCCCTCTTGGAAACTATTTAAGTCATCAACTAACAGTATTCACAATCTATAGCAGCATAAAAATACATTTGGTATTCAGGAACTTTGGTCAAACAGGAACGCAAATAGATCTATACGACTGAGAAAAATACAGAACACTCAACCATTTTGTGGATTAAAAACTAGAGGAAAAAAATGTAAGATAGAAACACTGGTGAGACTCAAATAAGTACACACCTACCATAGGATGTCCCCAATACCGTCACCGGATAGGCATTCGGCTTGTATGTATTGATTATGGACTTCCAAAATGTTTTTGTTCTTTAAATAAAATGTTATAGGTTAAAATCTCCTGTAACACTCCTCAGATTCCATTGATGGCCATCAGTTAAGGAAGTTCTGTTTGGCTCAAAACACTTACATTCTGATGAGAGACAGCCACTACTATACAAAAAGTACATTCAGCTCCAGGCTGTCGGACCATGTATCCGGCGCCAGATGACCAGGCCTCCACAATAACCCGACCTCAAACAAAATGAGATGGTGTGTGATGTTGGACAACGGAGTGAAAGAAAAGCAGCCAACAAGTGCTCAGCACTATGTAGGAACTCCTTCAAGACTGTTGGAAAATCATTCCAGATGACTACCTCATGAAGCTGGTTGAGAGAACACCATTTGAAATGCTGACAAAGGTAAATGGAGGATACTTTAACCAAAAACAAGAAACAATTTAGATTTGTATAAACGTTATGGTTACTGCAGGATTCCATGTGATATTTCATAGTTTTGATGTCTTAATTCCTCAACAACGGGGAAAATAGTAAAAAAAAAAAAAAGTAACACCCTCAAAAGAGTAGGTGCGTCTAAACTTGACAGGTCCTGCATGTTCCACAATTAACCTCTCAAACACATTTGTGGACTAAATCAGTAATCTATTGATAATTGTAATCCCATTCTATTATAACTCAGTCATTTGCATTAATATTTCAGTGTACGATTCATGTGAAAAGCAACATCCTCAAAACACACTACAGAAAAGTCAAAACAAGACAGTCAAATAACATTGTATAAAAAAAGTTTTAATTTCAATGATTCCATTAATCCCAAAAAAATATACTAAAAAACAACCACCAATAACAAAGACAAGAAATTAAAACTGCAGCCCAGAGGAAGATACAATACAATAAGAAAAGGGATGATAATGATTTGGGAGATCAGGGAGAGGTAATTAAAATAAACAGGCAGAATGTTTTGAATTCTCCCTCCAAAACAGACACGAGGACAGAAGGGCACACAAGCGTCGTTTTCACTGGGGGCGATCTTCATCTGGACTGCTCAACTGAAAAGACCACACAAAAACCAGAAGTTAGTTTCATAGTGTCAAAGGGCAGGAACAGCCAATGGCTTGATGTGACATTTGTATTTATTTTTTTTACTATGAAATTATTTACAAATGCACATACCGAATCATAGAGCCACTAAATGCTTATCAATGACTATGTAATACTCAGCTGCAATAAAATGTCTGAAACATGTTTCGGGTTCAAATAAAAAGAAATCTGCTGAAACACAGGAAAGTAATCCCTATTTTGAGCACTTACTATAGGTGGAGATGTCAATCTCCTCTGGGAGCTCGGCCACATTGACTTCAAAGCGGTCCTGCACGTCGTTCAGGGTCTTGGCATCAGTCTCGTCGGACACAAAGGTCACGGCCAGACCTTTTGTTCCGAACCTGCCTGCGCGGGCCACTCTGTGAAGGTAGGTGTCGGAGTCCTCAGGCATGTCGTAGTTGAAGACGATGTTGACACGCTCGATATCCATCCCTCGGCCAAACAGGTTGGTGGCCACCAGGATACGCCTCTGGAAATCCTTGAACTGCTGGTACCGGGAAAGTCTGTGGGGTAGGGATTCAAAGTTAGTTCAGAACAGGCATCTTAATTCACACTGATAGGAAGACTCAAAATGGCACCCAGTCTAAAACTAAGGGGAGCGATAGAGGACCTTGTCCACAACTTGTTTCCAAATCACATCCATGCGGGAAACTATCGTGCTACATCTTAATGAGCATGTCAATAAAAGCGGTTGTTCTTGCGCCTCTAGGACAACCCACCGTTCTTCCTGGGCCATGCCCCTGTGGATGGCGATGGCAGGAAAGTTCTGCTCCACCAGCAGCTGGGAGAGCGCCACACAGCGCTGCACCGACTTCACAAAGATCACCACCTGCAATACGGAGGCACGATTACAGTCAGATACGGAAGACAAACACAGGGGGGGTCCGCAGAACTCATATACCCCTGCTGTCCTTTGCTTGCCAACCCCCACCCATTGTAGGAAAAAAACATGTCTGTGGCTTGATTTTCGTTTTTGCTTTCATGTCAGCAGTCGCACGACTTCCGGATCCAACAAGTCACGCTACACTGAAACAGAGAAGCGGTTAACATGCTAACAGGGTCACGCGTACCTGGTTGAACTCGAGCACGTCGAGCAGGTCAAAGAGCTTGCGGTTTTTCTCGCTGTCCTTCAGCTTGCAGTAGTACTGCTGCAGGCCATGCAGGGTCAGCTTGGTCTCGTCATCCACAAACACCTCCATGGGCTGGGGGGGGGGGGGGGGC